>QZLH01000006.1:122085-132572 GCA_003833135.1 Oehlia diaphana
TAATTTAAATTTAAGACTTTTTTTCCGAATTCTCATTTTATATAAAGGAATCTTCACATCTTCAAGTAGCTTTATGTATAATTTTAAAGAATTATAATATAATATTTATTTACAAAAAAAAAAAAAAAAAAAAAAAAAAATGATTATACTTCGAATATGAGTAAATATGAGTTAAATTCAGATTCAGCAAACAAAGTTGTGGCTTTGTGATCAATCAATCAATAGTCATGATTAGTAATATATTATATAATCATAATTTATATATAATTTTAAAAGAATTATAAATTTATAATATACTATTTTATTGACTATCTGATGTGACAAATAAATTATTTAGGTGTCCTATCCGTAATATATATTATCATAATATTATCATATTGAAGATTTTAATTATTAATTTTTTATGAATAAAAAATAGCTGATAGTTATTAATAAGCAGTAGGCAATTGATAACAAAAACATTTCTTTCAATAACACAATTTGTGGCGCAAGACTCGGTGATCATCCAGACAGCTATCCCTTTTTTGTGATAGTCTTGACAATCAGTTATATTAATTTAATAACATTCTTTTCATGCTTAAGAGAATAATAATTACCTTTTATAATAAAAACCATGATTTAAAAATAGATTTTTTTCATGGCTCGACATCAAAAACATTGTCTTTGTTAATTAAATAAAAATGGTTTTGTTAATTAAAAATAATAATAAATATAAAAATTTCTGTTTAATAAAATGATTTATGATATGTTTTTGTTTATACATAACTTCGCAAAAAAAATTGCTAAATTATAAATACTCTCCTTTTTTGAGTTCGCATTTTTCAAAAAAAAATTCATCAAAAAAAATCATATATATTTTTTTTCCTCCTATAATAATAAAAAAAAAATACATCTTTAAATTCTTCATAAACAAAAATGCAAAATTCCATCAGACACTCAACTATTTCAACCACTATAGAAATTTCCGAGAATGTTGAAGTTGGTAAATTGATTGGTCGTGGAGGACGTAACATAAAACCCATTGAAAGAGGGTCTGGTACATGCATTAACATTAATACAAAAGTAAATCCTCGGACAAATTGAAATTGAAATTGAAATAAATAAAGATTATAAATTTAAAGATGAAAATATTTCGCTTTGGGAGTGGATTAATAAGGCGATATGCCAAATAGACAATTTATTAGAAGATATTGAAGTAAGAAATCGAAAAAAAGATATATCCAGCTTTGTGGAGCGACTAAACCAACTTTGAAGCGGTTTAGCTTGAACCGACTTGAACAAACTCAAACCAAACTTAACTCAAACCGATAATAGTGGCTGATCAGCACATGATCAAAATAAATTCTTTAATCTTTTAGAATTAATTTTACTTTTTTGATTTATTTATCTATTTTTTTTTAAAAAAAGAAATACTAAAGACCCTTTATTTACTTTTTTTTGTAGGTTTCAGCTTCAATTCAGAAGGTTTTTTTCGGATTAATTGTTAGTTCCGAATAGATTTCTTCAAGGGATGCATATTTTATTATAAATTCATCCCAGAGTATAAACCCCGGATTATATATGATTTTATAATTTAAATTATTTCTTTTTTTAAAAAAAATAAGTGGAATAAGTGCAAAATTTAAAATGCTAGTGATAATTAATAATTAAAATTTATTAAAAGTAACTGAAATTTAATATAATTTTTTGTAAATTTTATTTGTAGATTATTTGATCAAAGAAAAATAAATTTTAAACTATATAAATTTTTTATTTTTATTATACAATGTAGCGACGTGACTTAATTATTTTAGTAAATAAATTTTAAAAATATAAATAGTAAAAATAAATAACATTTATTTTAATATTTTAAAGAAATTTACTAAAATAATATAATAAAAAATGTACTGAAATGGAATAATATATAAAAAAAAGAAATACTAAAATTTTTTGAATAATATACTAATTTAATATTCATCACGCGTGTGATGTCATCGCTACTTTTTGTCACCCGTGACACTCCTCTTAATTTTGCCCAGAGGCGATGTATCGCTATGGGCGATAAATAAATTAAATTTATTCATCATCGTCTTGATTGAGATCTATTTAAAATAATAATAATAATAATAATTAAATTAAATTAATAATTTCATATATTTAAAAAACGGAAGTCTTACCTGATTCATTTAATTCACAATCCATACATTCAGAAACTATTAATAAAATGAAAATAAACATTATTATAATAATCATAATAATCTTTAATAATGCAATTATATACTTACTTGGATTTGCTGATGACGATGAAATAGTTTCTGTTAAAAAAAAAAAAATAAAAAAAAATCAATAAATTATATTTTCAAATATTAATTTTTTTTAAACGTACAGTATAATTAATTACCTTGATATGAAAATAAATAATCGGTTGAATTAAATGGTTCTGGAAGATTTTTAAATTTTAATAGTCTACTAGTATAAATTGCTTGTGGATGTGTTTGAATATTTTTAGATTTATTTTCATTTGTACTATTTTTTGATTTATTCTCTTTAATTTTTTTACATTCTTTTATTTGAGAATAAATTTCGCTACCTTCATTATCAATGTCATCTGAATATTTGTACAATATTTGACATAATTCTTTAGCAGTTGGTCTATTTTCTGCTTTATCATCCCAACATTTAATAATCAAATCTACAATTAATTTTGGTGTATCTTGAGAAATTTTTGGTCTAAATCCTTTACATATTTTAACAACCAAAAAATGATCATGAGGAATATCATTATATGGAATTTCTTCTGACATAAGTTCATTCATTATTATTCCAAATGAGTAAATATCAGCTGCTTTTGTATATTGATATCCACGTAAAACTTCGGGTGCCATATAAGGTATTACTCCATAAATTCCTTTTCGCTCATTATCATTCACTGGTTGACACATACCAAAATCACTAATAGTTACTATATTATAATGATCCTCATGTAATATATTTCCCGAATGAAAATCTTTATGAATATTTCCAGTATCATGAATACCTGAAAGTCCTTCTATAATATAAAATAAAAAATACATTTTAATTTTATAATCTAAACCTTTCGTTAAAGTATTTCTCAAATTTCTTCCCCCATAATATTCTAAAATCATCATATAATCTTTAGTATTTGGATCTTGAGTTATTCCAAAACACCTAACAGTATTAGTAGCATGAAAATGACCTGAAATATAATATTTAATCTAAAATTATAAATTTTATTAATAAATTACGTATCATTACTTATATTAGATGAATTATTTAAACTTTTCAATGCAACTTTTCTTGAAAATCGTACCCATTCTTGATTTTCAATATCCCAATGTTTAATATTTCCTTCGGGCCAATAAGCCAAATAAAATTTTACTAAAACCACCTCTGGTAAGATATGTAACATTTCTAAATTTTTCAAAAGGTACCCATTCAAGACATTTTGTACAAAAAAACAGCATTAAGTTGTGATTGTTGTATTAATTCATCAATATTTTTATTTCCACTAGTCCAATTTTTAAAATTTTCCTTTAATCTTTTAGCATTACAAGGTTGACACCAATATTCTCCTGTACCTGGTTCATTACATTCTCCACATACTCCATATATTTCTTTTCTTTTTTCTAAATCCATAATATTTACTTTTTTAAGAAAAGAAATAGTTTCATCTGATTCAGTAGTTGCATCAGTTGAAAAAATTGTAGCGTGATACTATCAAAATAATTGGTTAATAAAATTTTTTATATTGTTTTTTATGTTATAATATTTTTTACCTGATATTCACCATCTTGGCTGAGGTCAATCCATAAATTTTTAACATCAGTTTTAGTTGTATCTGAATTTTGGTTTGAAGTATTCATTTTATTAATATTTTTCTAAGTAATTTAGCGAATAAAGTATGTTAATAATGAAAAAAAAAAAAATTATTTTGAAAATCGAATTAAAAAAAAAAAAAAAATTGGTTTCGTCATTAATTGCAAATCTTCCCTAATTGGTATTACATAATGAATCTTAATTTAGAATTTTAAAAATAAGAAATCGAAAATTTGCAGGATCGACATATTAATGTTATGACCCTCATGACTAAAGGTTATTTTCATATGTTAAATGACAAAATTTTCCTTTTTTTTAGATAAAACTTTTATCCTGATAAAATTAACTTTTTTACTTTATCGTATTTTAATAGTGTGATATTTTGATACTGTAAGCAATTTTATTTCTTGTGTTTGGTAAAAAATTTAAAAATATAGTGGTTTCAAAAAAATTATGCCGATCATGTGTCGATCATCAATTTTAATATTTTTTTTGTCGAATAGACAAATTATTCGACACATTTTATAAGTGTATAGAGTTTTTATATGAAAAACTTGTTGTTATATCCTTAAAAAAAGTTGATATTTGAACTTTTAAAGGTTCACAATATTAAAAATTATATTGAAGAAGCTTCTCTTTAACAAAAGTAATTTTATAACGATGATAGGATGTATTATTTATTATATACAGTATTGTTATAATTAGTTGATTTTGAAATTGTCTAATAATTAATACATTTTCTATTAGTGATAAATAATGTATGAAATAAATTATTAGATTTAACAAACTTTTGAAAACTATGTAATAGTATAAGTTAAATATATAATTTTATTCAATTTAATATACTGTAATAATTTAACATCATATTTTTAATTTTTATATATAGAAATTTATTATTATTAATTTTAAATGACACTAAATTTTGACGGATTATGTTTAATTTTTATAATTTTTAAAAATTCAAAATTTTTTATTAATGCGTCCGATTCTATTATGTGGTTATATCACATGATTTGTTGATCATTTGTGTGTGTTGTTTTCGTCATTAATTTTGAAAGCCACTATAAAAAAATATGTAAAATTAAACAAATAATGAAATTTAAAAATACTCGATAAAACACTATAACATGTTGTTAAAAATATACCAAAAAGAATCAAAGAATATTTATGGACGATATTCCAAAGAGTTTTCAAACTGTTTCGCCACTCAGTAATACCAATTTTTAATTACACAATAGTTTAAACTGAAATTATGTTTAAAATTAAATTAATTTTTGTATTACAATACGCATTTGATATGTAAAAATATTTAAATAAAAGTCTTTTTATATCGAATTAAATTTTTTATTGTTAAATTTATCATTAAGAAAAATGAGTCTACTGTAGATCTTAGTGATTTGACAAGTTAAACCTATTCAACAACGCTTGTTTTTTGTTTTAATTATAATTATGTAAAATATATCAGTTAAGTTTATTTATTCATTATTTATCAGAATTTATTATACACATTTGTAATTTTATTTTTATTTTTCAGCTAAATCAAGTACCGAATGTTCTAAAGTTTTGGAGTCACGTAATTTTCTATTTCGCTATAATAAATCTGATATTATAATAATTTAAGACATTATACTTAATAGTCAAAATATTACCTTTAAATTTAATGTAAAATCTATTTTTAGGAATTCTATAAAATATAAATGTAAAGTTGTTAATACTATGGAATTAATTTAATATATATGTCAACTTGTGTAAACGACTTGAGGATGTGTTGTATATGAAAGATTACTAATTAATGATGACGATAGTTGAACTGTTAAAGGATATAATTTTTCATTAATTTCAACTGCTTCTTTAATTTGCTCTTTAATTGCAAAAATTTCCATTTTAAGTATCGTATTCCATCCCCACGAAAATAAATTACCGGAAAATGTCAACAAAAATGTCCGAAATATATTCGGTCGTATTCCATCCCCACGAAAATAAATTACCGGAAAATGTCAACGAAAATGTCTGAAATATATCCAGTTATAATTATGGATGTCCAAAAAATGTTCATTTTTTTATCTACCCTGAACTGTCCCGAATCTTAGTATGTCTGGAATTTGTTCTAAATTTTTCATATTGAACAAATTTCGGACATGAAAATCAAATAATACAAATTCCGGATAATTAAAAAAAAAAATTCAGAAAAATCTTGAACAGTATTTTTAAAAAAGGATAAATTAATTTAATTAATTTTCACAAAAAAAAATGTAAAAATATCAAAACTGACATTCAAACCTTTATTGACATACTAAGAAAAAATGAAGAGCAGATAAAATATATTATATAATTGAAATTTCAGAGTTTTGTGCAAGTTAGGTCAAAACCTGGATGACAAATTCCGAACAGAACTTGAACTAGGACAAATTCAGAATATAAATTGATGTCCAGAAAATTTTATAGAACGTAAATCATTTCCAGACATTTTCTGAATTATCCGGAATTTGTACATTATATTTCAGACAATTTCAAAGAATTTTCTGGTCACACTTTTTTCGTAATTTCGCTGAAAATATAATCCACTACTTTCATACATTAACTACATAATACTTACTATATTTAGTTAACCATTTTTTTTTATTTTACTTATTTATTTTAATCTTACCTATTATGGAGAATTTAAATAAAAACCGCAATGATAATTTTGCTGCCGATCTTAAAATCATTGCAACATAAAATAACGTTCCACCACTTTTTTTTTCATTTTTTTTCTTTTCCTTTATTATTTTTTAATAATTTTTACATACGTATTAATAACATCATATTTTTTGTTCAAAAAATTATTTATTAAAATGGATAAAATTAAACTATTAAGTGATGATGTAATTGAACAAATAAAAGACTTCAAATTTTGGAATTTGACTGAAGAACAAAAATCGTTAATTGATAAACTAATAACAGACAAAGAATTAAAAGAACTTTATGAAAGATATGGTTTATGTAAAAATTGTAAGCGGCCCAACACTAGATTTTATTATTGCCAGCCATGTATTTCTAATCATTTTCAACAAAATTTCAAAAATTGGACAAGTGGAAATCATGACGTTGATAAATTTATTCAAAATGCACAATTAAAAGTTAAATATAGGAGGCAAATCATAGAGTGGATTGAATATGATAAATTTGAAGATGTTGAATATTTAGCAAAAGGGGGATTTGGAACTACTTTTAAAGCAGTTTGGAAAGATGGTCCTTGGAAAATGGATAAAAGTAATCAATTGAAAAGAGAAGGTGATACAAAAGTCGCTTTAAAGTGCTTACATAATTCTCAAGATATTACAGCAGATTTTTTAAAAGAAGTAAGATATTTTCTTATAAATCTTCATTTTCATAAATGTTAAACTAACTATAATTTTCTATTAAGGTTGAATCACACATTTTAGTATCTACTGCTATTTTCATAGTTCGTTGTTTTGGTATTACCAAAGATCCAAAAACAAATAATTTTATTATGGTAATGGATTTAAAAAATGACAGTTTAAGACAATATTTAAATAAAAATTTCATTGCACTGAATTGGGAGGTAAAGTTGCATAATTTAGTTACTATTGCGAGTGGTCTTGAAGATATTCATAATGAAGGATTAATACATCATGATTTTCATTGTGGGAATATATTAAGTGATTTTGAGGAATGTGCATGTGTTACCGATTTGGGATTATGTCAACCAGCAAATGCCTCTCGAAATAGTAATAAAAAAATATATGGAGTATTACCTTATGTAGCTCCTGAAGTTTTAAGAGGAAAAGAATATACTCAAGCAAGTGATATTTATGGATATGGAATTATTGCATACGAAATTTGTACAGGGTTCCCTCCTTATCATGATATAGCTCATGATGAATTCTTAGCAATGAAAATTTGTCAGGGGTTGAGGCCAAAGTCAAATTATAAAATTCCTCAATTAATTCTTGATATTATTAATCAATGTTGGGATGCAGACCCTTTAAAACGACCTCATGCAGATGAATTATTTAGTTTAATTAGTGATTTACGTCGAGATATTTTTGATAATAAAGTCGATTCTTTAATTTATGGGCAAGTTAATGAAGCAAATGAAATTAACAAAAAGTCATTCTCAACAGTTCAGTCACCATTATCATCTACTAGTGCACTCTCATATATAACACATCCTCAAGCAGTTTATACAAGTAGACTATTAGAATTTAAAAGTCTTCCGGAACCAAAAAATGCTGATAATAATGATTTAGAATATTCAGGTGTTAAACATATATAGTTTTCTATAATGATTTAAATTTTTATATGATGCTAACAACTAATCTTTATAGATTCTTTAAAAATGGATTTTACTAAACTTGATCTTAATTCTAAAGGTAATTACTTTTTACATGTGATTTTTTTGATCTATTAGATTTTAACTAAATTGAATTACTTATTTTATTATAGATGAAACTAGTAATTAAGCTTAGATTACTTTAAAGGTAATATATCTATGTTTATCATGTAATTATTTAATTTTATTTGTATTTTTTTACTTGATGAGAGATTGAAGGAATTTTTTATGATTTAAATTTAACAATTGATATGAAATTTTCTAATTTAATGTTCTAGAGTCTAGACTGGAGTCCTGCACAAAGTCTATTTTTTGAAATCCGGCCAGATCCCAACCAGAATCTCATATTATGGTACCTTTGAGAAAAAAAGTCATTTATTAAAAAAAAATCTTCACATTTATTTATTAAAAAACCTTTATATATTGCTTACTAAAAAAATATCTTTGTATTTACTTATTAAAAAAAATTTTTATATTTACTTTTAAAAAATTTTTTATATTGTATTTACTTATTAAAAAAATTTTCTTATTTTTACCTGTTTATTGAATAAAATTACCTTAAAATTTATTAAATTTATTTAATAAAAAAACTATCTATAGAAAAGATATTTACGTGATTTTATTTATCTACAAGAGAATGAATAAATTGAAAAGGATAAAAAAAGGTTAATTTTTTTGTAAATTATCAAAGCAAGGACTTTTTTTTTAAAAAACAAAATTAAAAACATAACAATTTGGAAAAATGTAGTATATAAACTGAAAAAGCTATAAAATAAAATGATATAAACTGCAAAAATTTAAAATGCTAATGGTTGAAATCAAGAGCTCGGAAAAATTCACAGGTATGTGATGATCTATTTCTTTAATTTAGTTTTATAGAAATCGAATTTTTTGTGCTCTTGTATTAAGCTAATTCTTTTTTTGTTTCATAGGAATCGAGAACTTCGCCTACAGATCGGAATCAGGAGACAAAAAAATTCGTGTACGAAAAAAAGTTCAATTCTTTTTTTTTATATTTTTTATAAAAGAAAATCGTCTAATTCTTTTTTTTTTTGTTTTGTAGGAATCAAAAACTTCGCCTACGGATCGGATGGATCAGAAAAATTGGGAGACCAAAAAAAAAATTTTTATACGACCGAAAGAATCAATAATGTCGCCAAATTCTTTTACAAACTATTCAAAATTTAAGATAACGACCAAAGCAATTCTATATAGCGTTTAAAAATTTCATATTGAACCTACAAAATTACCAGAAATACTATCTAACATACTTCTCGTCTCTAAAATATGTATGTATATATATATAATTTTGATCATTAATTAGAGATCATGTAATATGAAATAAATAAATCTACAATTTATAAAAATATTATATCTCGTAAAGTTTAGATTATTTTAATTTCACTGAAAAAATCCACAGCAGCAATTAATATAATTACATAATACTTACTATATTTAGTTAAACATTTTATTATTTTATTCATTTATTTCGTCATTTAACCTTACCTATTATAGAGAATTTAAATAAAAAACCAAAGTTGAATAAATTTAATTGTCGATCAGATTTTTGTGTATTTTAACTTGTCTTTTTCATACTTTTGTTGCTGATCTTGAAATCATCTGCTCTGCAGCAAATGTATCGTTCTTATACGATCAGGTGCTATGTTCTTATATGACGTATATGTCACACAATATAGGTCGTATAAGATAGTATGTCGTACACGTATAAGAACGATACATTTGCTGCTCTGCAACATAAATAACGTTTCACCACCCAGAATGATCAGCAACCATCTGTTGATGGTCCTAATTTGGATAAGGCAGACAGATCAAGGGATAAGGTCAGTTCAAGTCAGTTCAAGCCGCTACAAACTGAGCCCAAGCTGAGAATCATTCAAAACTGTGCTCAAGCTGCTTATTAAGTAAAACGGTTTGTTCCCCTTGAAAAAGATGAATAAAGAGAAATAAAATATTAAAATTACAATTCATCCATCATCTTATAGTACTTTATATTTTGTTCAATTACAAATTGATTTTATTTATGTAATATAAATAACTTTACATGTACTCTATAATCAGTGTTGAACAAAAATTATATAAAATAGAATATTTAAATAAACAAATATAATTAATAAAAAAAAAAACATTCAAATGTTGTCCTATTGTGTCACATTCAACTTTATATTTCAACAAAATTTGGAAAATAATATTTTCTAAATTTTTGATTATTTATACTTATTCTCATCTTCATCTGATATCCTATAAAATAAATAATGCTTAGAAAATCTTTCATATATATGTAAAAAAAAAAAAAAAAAAAAATTTTTCATTTTAA
>QZLH01000006.1:133028-168024 GCA_003833135.1 Oehlia diaphana
GAAAATATCGACGTAATTGTGTACGTGTAATTTGAATTTTCTTAGTTGACAATTATCAATTTATCAGATTTCTCATGGTTAAAAAAAAATAATTTCTCATTTACAAAAAAAAAAAAAAAAAAAATGTTTAAAAAATTTTTCATAATAATGTAAAAAAAAAAAAAAAAAAAAATGTTACATTGTAAAATCAACAATTTCTACTGAATTATTGTTAATATTGTCATAATTTGAAAGATCTTTGGTATATGAATTGAGTAGTCGAGAAGTATAGTAAGCTTGTGGATGATGAGTAGTTGATTGGATATTTTCTACAGATAAAAGATTTGTTTTTCTATATTCTTCTGCTTCGATAAATTGTTTTTCAATTTCCTCATTTTTTCTAGATCGGAATAATCTAATCAATTCACCTATTTCAATAGCACTTGGCCTATTATTTGGATTTGAATCCCAACACCTTTTCATTAAATCAATATAACATTTTGGAGCTTCATTTTCATTGATTTTAGGTCTATTTCCATTACATATATTTAATGCTAATATATTATCATGAGCATAATTTGCGAAAGGTTGTCTTTTAGTTGCTACAAAATACATAATCATACCAAAACTGTATATATCTGCTGCTTGAGTGTAAGGTTTGCCTTTTAATACTTCTGGAGCTACATAAGGCATAACTCCATAAATTTTTGTTCCATCTATATTACCAACTTCTCCACATAATCCCATATCTGAAATATATACATCACTAGCCGAATTTCCTGATTTAGAATAATATCCACGTGTAAGTGATAATATATTTCCTGTATGAAAATCACGATGAACCATATTATTTTTATGAATATTTTTAAGACCTTCAATAATATTATTCAATACCCATAATCTTTCAAACCAATACCAATCTATATTAATATAAATAAAATTATTAATAGTACCGCCATCTGCATAATTAAGAACCATAACATAATCTTTTGTATCTGGATTTTGTGATATTCCATATAAACTAAGAATTCTATCATTATAACTGATAGAATATTCTTTAATCTATTAAAAATGAATAATGAAATTTAAAAAGATACATGTATAATAAAATAAAACATAGTTAAAAATGAATTCATACCTCATTTAAAAATTCATTATTAATATTTTGTGAATTATTTAAACATTTCAAAGCAACTTTCTTATTAGGTATTCTTTTTAATTCTTTATAATATCTATCATCATAATATAATGGACCATCTTTCCATATTGCTGAATATACTATAGCAAAACCACCTTTACCTATTTCTTTTATATTATTGAATTGATTATATGGTATCCATTCAACTATTATATCATTATATTTATTAATCTTTAATTGCATATCTTGAATTAAATTATCAATTTCTTTATTTCCACTGGTCCAGTTTGTAAAATTTTGTTTTAAATTATTTATTTGACATGGTTTACACCATTTTTTCTTTATACTTGTATATATTTTACTACAGTTTTTACAATAACCATCTTGAATTACTATGATATAATCTTTTGTATCTGCATTTTGAGATATTCCATACAAATTAAGAGCTTCTTTATCATTACAATTTGAATATTTTCTAATCTAATAAAAATGAATTATATATTAATTATATATTAATTAAGTATTTCAAAAAAAATAATAATAATAAATTCATACCTCATTTAAAAAATCATTGCTAATATCTTGTGAATTACATAAATATTTTAAAGCAACTTTTTCATTAGGTACTCTTATTAACTCTTCATAATTCTTATTATAATGTAATGGACCTTCCATCCATATTGCTGAATATATTATAGCTAAATTATCTTCGCTTATCTTTTTAATATTATAAAATTGATTGTATGATATCCATTCAGTTATATTATTATGTTTATCAATTTTTAATTGCATTTTCTGAATTAATTCATCAATTTCCTTATTTTTACTAGTCCAGTTTACAAAATTTTGTTTTAAATTATTTATTTGGCATGGTTTACACCATTTATAATTACCTGTACGTATTTCACCACAATTTTCACAATGAGCATCTTGAAATATTATAATATAACCTTTTGTATCTGAATTTTGAGATATTCCATATATTTTCTGAATACCATTAAATGTATTGATGGAATATGATTTAATCTATAAAGGAATTAAATAAAATATTATACAAAAATAATTTAATGTAAAAAAAATTTTAAAAAAAAAGTTTAAATCCATACCTCATCAATAATATTCTGTAAATTATAAAAATATTTTAAAGAAACTTTTTTAAAATGTGAATGTCTTAACAACTTATTATAAAATCTATTATACTTCAATGGACCTCTTATCCACATTGCTGAATATATTGCAAAAGTATCATTTTTACTTATTTCTTTAATATTATTAAATTGATTATATGGTATCCATTCAAATATTATATCATCATATTCTTTAATTTTTAATTGCATTTCTTGAATAAAATCATCAATTTTTTCATTACCACTGGTCCAATTTATAAAACTTTTTCTTAAATTATTTAGTTGACAGTGTTTGCACCATTTATAACTTTTATGTGTATATATTTTATTACAATTTTCACAATAATTATTATTAAGAGCTATAATGTAATCTTTTGTACCTGGATTTTGAGATATCCCAAATATGTTAGGAGATCGACCTTTTTCAATAGAGAACTCTTTAACAACCTGCTTAAATAAAAAAATTATTATATTGATAAATAAATAAATAATTTTAAGAAAAGAAAATTTTTACCTCATTTAAAAAATTATCTGTAATATTTCGTGAATTATGTAAATATCTTAAAGTAACTTTTTTATCAGATATTCTTTTCAATATTCCATAATGTTTATCATTTTGTAATGGACCATCTTTCCATATTGCTGAATATATTGTGGTATAACCAATATTACCCATTTCTTTAATATTAATAAACTGGTTATATGGTATCCATTCAACTATTATATCATCCCATTTATTTATTTTAAGTTGCATTTCTTGGATGAAATTATCAATTTTTTCATTTGTATTAGTTCCATATGAAAATATTTTTTTGAAATTATTTAATTGACACGTTTTACACCATTTTTTCTTTATATTTGTATATATTTCTCCACAGATTTCACAATAACCATTATTAAGAACTATAATATAATCTTTTGTATTTGGATTTTGGGATATTCCATATATATTAAGAATATTTTCATCTCGTTTTTGAGTTATTCCATGTATTATACCAGGAATATTATCGTCTTTAGTAATTTCAATAGAATATGATTGAATCTTTAAAATATAAAAAAAAAATTTATTACAATAAAGAATACTTAAATTAAATTACAAAGTAATTAGACAATTCATACCTCACTTAAAAATTCATTATTAGTAATACCTTGAGAATTACATAAACATTTTAAAGCAACACCTTTATCAGGTATTCTTTTTAACTCTTCATTACGTTCATCATTATTATATTGTAATGGACCATCTTTCCATACTGCTGAATAAAGTACAGTAAAATTACTTCTGCTTATTTCTTTAATATCATTAAACTGGTTATATGGTATCCATTCAACTATTATATCATTCCATTTATTAATTTTAAGCTGCATTTCTTGAATAAGTTCGTCAATTTTTTCATTTCCACTAGTCCAGCTTGTAAAATTTATTTTTAAATTATTTAATAAACATGATTTGCACCATTTATAATATATTTTTGTATATATCTCACTACAATTTTCACAATAACCATTAATAAGAACTACAATATAATCTTTTGTATCTGGATTTTGAGATATATTAAGAATATTATTATAATATTTATTTATTTCAATAGAATATGATTTAATCTGTTAAAATATAATATAGAAAGGTAAGGTTATAATAAAAAAAGTATTGAAATTCAAAAAAAATAAGAAATTTGAAATTTCATACCTCGAATAAAAAATCATTGATATTTTGTGAGTTATAAAAATATTTTATGGCAATTTGTTTATCAGGTTCTCTTTTCAACTCCCCATAATTCTTATCATATTGTAATGGACCATCTTTCCATATTGCTAAATATACTGCAGTAAAATCATTTTTACTCATTTCTTTGATATCATGAAGTTGGTTGTATGGTATCCATTCAATTATTATATCACTATGACATTTGATTTTTAATTGCATTTTTTGAATAAATTCATCAATTTTTTCATTTCCACTAGTCCAATTATTAAAATGATTTTTTAAATTGTTTAATTGACATGTTTTACACCATTTATTATCTTCATCTGTATATATTTCACCACAGTTTAGACAATAACCATCATTAAAAACTAGAACATAATCTTTTGTATCTGGATTTTGAGATATTCCATATATTTTAAGATAATCATATTTTTTTTTTCTTTCAATAGAATATAATTTGGCCTATTATAATAAATATAAAAAATAAAATTTATTATAAGAAAAAGTACTTAAATAAAAATTATAAAGAAATTAAAAAATCTCATACCTCATATAACAAATCATTAATGATATTTTGTGAATTATATAAACATTTTAAAATAACTTGTTTATTAGATACTCTCCTCAACTCTTTATAATGTTCATCATGTTGTAATGGACCATCTTTCCATATTGCGGAATATACTGCAGAAAAATTATTTTTATTTATTTCTTTGATATCATTAAATTGATTATATGGTATCCATTCAATTATTATATCATCATATCTTTCAAATTTTAATTGAGTCTCTTGAATGAAATAATTAATTTTTTCATTTCCACTACTAGTATAATTTGAAACATCATTTTTAAAACTATTAACTTTATTTATTTGACATGGTTTACACCATTTATGTTTTATATTCGTATATATTTCATCACAGTTTTTACACTTAATATCATTTTGGAATGACACCATGACGAATTTTTTTTTTTTTTTTAAGAAAAAAAAAAAATTATTTCGTGATCGACGTAAATGGAGGCTAAAAATATTATTACACCAAATTTCATGTAACGAAGTAAATTTATTTACGTTACGTGACTTGCTCAAAATTACGTGATACAAAGAAATTCGGTTTCTAGTTTAACCGTAGGTTGCAAAATTCCATGATTGGCTCAATAAAAGTTACGTCATAATTTATTATGATTATTTGATTTGATCAACTGACTGGACTAAAAAAAGATAGATAGATGACATAACTATGAACAAAAATAAGATTTGTGTTAAAGTTCTTTTAAAATGTTGAACAACGTGAAACAAAGTTGTTAATTGAGTATTTAACTTTCAAACTTTATATTTTTGACGTAATTTATGATATTTTTTTAATATATACAGGTTCATATCTATTATTCAATTTTATAATGCTGTAACCATTAGAATTTTTAACTAACATACAAATTTCATGAGATGGTTAATGTCACGCTTTGAGATATTCATTGCAGAAGCTTTGGTCATTTCAATGGTGATACTTTTGCCTTTTTGTACATTTTTCGGTTTATGAAATTATGTAAAAATTTGATGCTCCGAGGTATAAATATATGAAGTTAGTATTATTACTATTAAACCAAAATGTATATATTTTTCTAATATTTGTTATGCAGAATTTTGATTTTATTTTTTTATTTCTTGTTTTTTTGATCGACGCAAACTTCATAATTTTGAAATTTCGAAAAATGTAATATAATTGAATAATGGCTTATATTGAAAGTGATTTTCAATTGGAAATAGAGTTTTATGTATAAAAATGTACGAAAAGAAAATTATTTAAAAGAATTAAATTTGTTGTAAAATGTAAACTTCGCAATCCTTCTTAAAAATGAGGAAAATAGAATAAAATATATTAAAGTCAAAAAATGTATAAAATTATTTTTACACTTTCGTTACGGCTATTTTTATATGTAACGGGACGCGTTCTACAAAATAAATCACATGACACGACTTTTGCATATCCTTCAACCAAAGTTGAATAGCTAATTTAGGCAGGATTATGGCCTAAAACTGGCCAATTTTAGAATTATCATAACGCACTCGGTAATGACTTTCGCAAAGAATCATATTATGTTCATTAAATACGATATTGTTATTATTTAATCTATTGGAATTATACCAATTTACGAAAATTTTATTAATATTCATTTGAATAGAATTATTAAATTACTAAACTAGGATCTCCTTTTCATCAATTACAGAAGTCCACCTTGTCATTCCATATTCGATATAACGGCTATTTCGTTGGATTTTTCGCCCTTATATTGCTTAATATACTTGTTAATCAAACAACGATAGTCTTTGGTATATGGCCATTCACAATTCACGTAATACTTCTGGTGACATAAGAGTATTATTACCATTATGGAAGTCGCCATAAATTATGTAAAGTTAAAAGTGATTGTTTAGCATAATATTAATTATAATCTAAGAAGCTGAAGAACTGAAATAGACCAAAATAAATGATCAGCTATTCTCTACCATAGATTTGACGCAGCATAACTACACATTATATAATTCAAACTAACTTTTTTAATTATATAAATAGCTATTGTACTAAATATTTACATTTTATTTATTAATAAATCACTTTTTTTCCCGGCTCATTGATGGCCTATTTTCTAAGCCAAAATATTTCAGGTTTTAATCCAAGAATCGTTCTCATTTCCCAATACTAGGATTAAGCAAGCATTGATCGAAGCTAGCATCCCAAACCTGCAGCGGTTCATTATAGAATATATGTAGTCAGAAGATAATGAAAACTTACGGGAAATCTCCTGCATGGTTTTTTACGTTGGTTCAATAAAAATCATTAATTTATTATTATTTTTTTTTTTTTTACATTGTCATCTTAAAATTCAAAATAATGTACATACACTACGAATTGTTTTTAACTTCGTCATGAAGATTCTTATTAAATGATCTTTTATTTGTCAATTTAGAAAATCATGTTAATCATACGACACGTACGACTCCGACAACAAATCAAATTATTGTAACCATAGTAAATATGGAATGGAGTAATCTAAATATCACCAAATTTTTTTATTTTACGGATATATCAAAATTATTTTTTTATTTAATTGCTTTTAGTATAATTTCCAAAACAATCTTTCATTAAATTTGCTAATTTCATTTAGTATATTCTCTTTTGAATATTCGATTAAACAAAGCTTACCAATTTTAGAAGTATCTTAAATTATCTGATTTTTTTTTTAAAAAAAAAAATCTCGTAGATACATTTGACAAATTAATACGTAAATACTACAAGTTAAATAATTTTCACGTAAATTATTGTTTATTTTAATTTATTAACAAATCTTATTTTACACAAAAATCTCCTGGAAGGTTTGATTTTTATTTCATTGTACATGTATTAAAATCTAGTTGGTTTTATTCATAAATCGAGTGGTCTGAGCGGCTTTGCTACTCGAAGTTTTTAAATTTAAAGAAAAGACGAATCTCCGCATTAACTTCAAATAAAAATTCAATAAAAAACTGCGTTATATATATGTATCCAAGGTCGTCAAACCCTCCAAAATTACATTGCTCTTTACCCTCATGTTTCTTTTATTTAATATATAATCTCAATGATTATTTTTTTTTTTCAGTTTGTTGACTAAAAATTGATATTTATGAATGAGTGTTTTACGTCTAATAATGGATTGGTGATTAGATTATTTATATACTGCTTATTTATCAAGTATATTTTCCCAGAAAATATCATCTCGTAAAAGTTTAGCTTTTTAAATTTCGCTGAAAAATCCACAAACATAAAATAATTATAGTACTAACTATACTTAGTTAACCATCTTATCTATTATGAATAAAAGGCCATATTTGCCAAAATTAATTGCCGATCAGACTTTGTGTATTTTAACTAGTATTTTTTTTTTCATAATTTTGTTGCCAATCTTGGAATCATTCAATATAAAATAACGTTTCACCACTATTATTCATTCTTTTTTTCTTTTTCTTTTTATTTTTAGGAAGAATTAATAAAATATTTTTTTGTTTGTATCAAAATTTGTACCAAAATGGATGAAATTAAACTACTAAGTGATGATGTATTTGAACAAATAAAAGACTTTGAGCATCAGAAATTGACTAAAGAACAAGAATCGTTAATTGATAAACTAATAACAGACAAAGAATTAAAAAAATGTTATAAAGAATATGGTTTGTGTAAAAATTGTAATCAGCTTAGGAAAAATAGTTTTTATTGCAATTATTGTGTATTTCAACCAGATTTCAAAAATTGGACAAGTGGAAATCATGACGTTGATGAATTTATTCGTAAAGCACAATTAAAAGCTAAAGATATTTTCCATATCATAGAGTGGATTGATTATGATAAATTTGAAGATGTTGAATATATAGCAAAAGGGGGATTTGGAACTACTTTTAAAGCAGTTTGGAAAGATGGTCCTTGGGAAATGGTTTATAAAAGTAATCAATTGAAAAGAAAAGGTGATACAAAAGTCGCTTTAAAGTGTTTACATAATTCACAAGATATTACAGCAGATTTTTTAAATGAAGTAAGATATTTTCTCACAAATCTTCATTTGCTTTCATAAATGTTAAATTAACTATAATTTTCTTTTAAGGTTGAATCAAATATTTTAGTACATAATACTAGTTTCACAGTTCGTTGCTTTGGTATTACCAAAGATCCAAAAACAAATGATTTTATTATGGTAATGGAATTAAAAAATGGTAGTTTAAGACAACATTTAAATAATAATTTCATTTCACTTAATTGGGAGCAAAAGTTGAATAGTTTAGTTGATATTATAGTTGGTCTTACTGATATTCATAAAAAAGGATTTATTCATCGGGATTTTCATTGTGGGAATATATTAAGTAATTTTTATCAAAATGCTTATATTACTGATTTGGGATTATGTCAACCAGCAAATGTTAAATCCTCTCAAAATAATAACAAAGAAATATATGGAGTATTACCTTATATAGCACCAGAGGTTTTAAGAGGAAAAGAATATACTCAAGCAAGTGATATTTATGGATATGGAATTATTGCATACGAAATTTGTACAGGTTTCCCTCCTTATTATGATATAGCTCATGATGAGTTCTTAGCAATGAAAATTTGTAAGGGGTTGAGACCAAAGTCAAATTATAAAATTCCTCAATTAATTCTTGATATTATTAATCAATGTTGGGATGCAGATCCTTTAAAACGACCTGTTGCAGATGAATTATATTTATTAATTTATGATTTATGGGCTCATATTCATGGAAAAATAGACTCTGTAATTTATAAGCAAGTTAAAGAAGCAGATGATATTAATAAAAAGTTATCTTTTTCATCACCTTTAAAATCTACTGGTACTATATCATATATGACACATCATCAAGCAGTTTACACAAGTAGACTTTTAGATTTTAAAAATCTTCCAGAACCAAAAAATGCTGATAATAATGATGATTTACATGGAATAGAATATTCAGGTAAATATGAATAATTTTCTATAATAATTTCAAATTAATTTACAATGCTCACAACTAATATTTATAGATTCCTTAAAAATGGATTTTACTAAACTTAATATTAATTCTAAAGGTGATTGATTACTCTTGCATGTGATTTTTTGATCTATTAAATTTTAATTAACCAAATTTTTTTATTATAGATGAAAGTGAATAAGCTCAGATTACTTGAAATTAAAGTATCATATTTATGCTTATTATGTAATTATTTATTTTATATTTTTGTAATTTGAATTATTTTAGATTTAAATTTAATAAATCTATATAAATTTCTTAATTTAACGGTCTTCTAGATTGGAGTCCTGCATAAAAGTCCATAATTTGAAACTGGCCCAGTCCGATCCAGATTCCAACCAGAATTTCTTATTAACTATAATTATAATAACCTTTAAAAAAAAATCATTTGTTAAAAAAAAGGTCTTCACATCTATTTAGTATTAAAAAAAATCCAAGAAATCTTTTATATTTATTTATTAAATGATTCGTATTTACTTATTAAAAAATTTTTAAAAAGTTTTTTATTTTATTTTATTTTATTTTATTTCAAGAAGAGGGAGTGAACTTTATCTATTACATTAAAAGCATGTTCTAATTAAAGGTACAGAGGCAATTCAAGTAATTGGAACTACGTATCTCATCCCACAAAGAGCACCCCACCCTTCGAACTAAACTATACTAGAAGTAAAACTACGCTACTACTAGTACTGCGAATAGTAAAGAAAATAATAAAACCATAAAAAGAAAGAAAAAAACAAAAAAAAAGTTCAAACGGGTTCATATTAGAAATAAAATAAATCCAAATTATAATGAGAATAAAAAGAAATAGATGATAAATCAATATTTAAGGATGACAACCATGGTAAATTAGTCATAAAATTAGACGATGTGAGATAAATCCATAAAATCCTGTTGTCAAGTTGACGTCTAGTATCATTATGGGGATGTATATAACCTCTATTCAGGTTTGCAAAAGTTTCTCTATTAGATATGCGAGGATTACGTGTTGTCTGAAGATTTCTTCTATTGCGTTTGTAATTAATGAAGTCACTTCTTGAGAGCTTCATATATAAATTTGTTAAAAAATTATTCATATTGTTACTATTTATTAAGAAAAAATCATCAATGAGGTTTTCACTCGCACAAATATTTCGTAATATTTTTCTCCACAGACTTGGCTCCTAAGTCCTAACGAGCTAAAATTTTCAAAATTTAAAAAGGTCATCATAATTATTTAAAGTTCAAAGCATTGATTTCAGTCCATAATAAAATTTATTCATAATTGTAGCTAGTTAAAGAAAAATAATTTAGTTAAAGAAAATAAGAAAATTATTTTTCAAAGATTCAATTTCACAGCACAAAGATAAGATTTAAAATTTCAATTCAATTTATTTGTAAAAAGGAAAAAATTTAAAAATATATTAAAAATTGACATACTCTTCCAAATGTAAAATGTTTACCATGATATAGTTAATATATTGTACATAACATTAATCCGCGGAAATTTATTAAGGCTTTCTTTGTAAAAACTGAGAATTTCCACACAACCTTTTTTTGGCCGGTGATCGATGATCGAGTTGTAAGGCAGATGAATTGTTGTGATGATACTAAACGTCAAAAAGTTGAATTCCGCTACGTATACAATATCAATAATATACTTCTACGTGCCAAATAAATGTTGCTTATTTACTAATTTTCAGGCTTACTCAACTATAGTTCAATACATTGAATTATATCAAGTACTTTGTCATAATATTCGCTGGAAAAGAAATGCATTTACTTTGAATTTTCAATTAGTAAAAACAAATTGAATAAATTGAAAGTATAACTTTTAACAATATCTTACATAAACTTTTTAAATTAATAAAAAAAAAAATGAATATCAAAGTTTTTTTCGCTATTTTCGTGATCATTATTTCGGCCAAAGCATTTTATCACTCAGTAACTTAACTTACATTTTATTAAAACTATGATTTTTTAATCTATACTAAACATCTTCGTCTGTTTCCGTCTGGAAAGTGCGTTCATCTGGTTAAGTATAATTAGTTTTAATTTAAAAATTTATAAAACTATGGTAGTCATGACAAAATTTATATAGTTACGTCACTTACATTTCATTTTAACTGTATTAACTTCGGAACATTATATTTAATTTAATAATTTAAGATCAAATTCATATAAATGCAACTAATATTAATAATTGTAATTTAAGCAGTAAATTCATTGACCAAATCGTGTAAATTATGGTCAAATCATGTAAATGATACATTTTTGTGATATGGAATTGTGTATTTTCCTGTATCCATATACAGATTAGATACATTATTTTTAAAAAACTAATAGAATGTTTTAATGGGTTTTCCTTTGAATGTATAAAGAAACATTATAGTTATAAAAATTCAAAGATTATATCATTGCAAAATACTGTGGATGTAATTAGAAGTTATTCTGGTATACATGATTTACATAAACAACTATATCAAATAAGCTGCTTATATATATGTTTATAGGACCATTAATTTAATGATATATTATATTACGTATTTATTCATTTAAAAATAATTTTAATTGCAGAAAGATAAGTATATTACATTTATTTCATTTATTTAGAATATAAATCCTTAATAGTATATTGTATTTGTGGGTTTATAGCATTTATAGCATACGTTTCAGCTTTCAAGTAATTGTACACTCTTTATACATTCTTTTCGCTTCTTTTAATCTAATTGCGTTCGTTGTTTAATTCTTTGTTACTGTTCAGATCTTACGTTTATTTGAATTTCAGTCACTACCGGTAAAATTTTTTCCGCCAAAAGTAATGCTTCTTTTCTCCATTCAGGTTCATCATCCTTAAGTTTACCCATTATTGGTTCTACAATATTTTTCAATAATATATCAAACCATTTCTTAGCTTCTTCAACCAACTTTAGTTCTAAACTGATATATATAATATTAAGGATGATGTGACGAATTTCTTTTGACCGAACTGCCTTATATAAATCATATGTTTCTTTCAAAATAGAAAGAGCCTTTTCTTTGTTTCCACTTTTACGGTAAGTATGTGCCAGGGTTTCACTAAGTTCCATTGTATTGAATTCTAGATCTGGATGTTCCTTTCGAAGGTTACGTAATTCAGCAATTGTATCTTCCAATTTTTTAATAAGAGAAGGATAAACCTTACGTGATTTTAATTTTGGTTCGATTGATTCATTATAAGTTTTCAAAAGCTTAGCCATTTTAAGTTTAATTTCTTGTGATTCGGATCTTTCCAACTTGCACATTCTACATTGACAATCTATGTTTACAGCTTTTAAATACCTTGATCTTTCCTTATAGCTAAAGGAAGCATTTCTATAACTAACAATTAGTTCTTCACCTTTTGAAACAGGCCGATTAGTTCGAAAGAACATTAAATCACCAAGAAAAAAATGGTTTACATTTTCATCAATACATGCATGATTAAAAAAAGAAGGTAAGATCCACAGCCCAGCACCAGTTAATTCAGTTTTAAGATTAAATTCTTCATAACCTATACCAAAACTATTATATTTGATAGCGTTTAAAATTATTACAATATTAACTAATCTATTATTAATTTTTTCAATTTTTTCATTTATGCTAATATCCTGACCAGTATAAAGTTGATAAACTTCACGACAATAATAAGGTTCTGCAAAAAGTTTATGAGAAATACATATTGCTAATTCTTCAGCACATGAATATGCGCCAATTGGTATTTCATCATTTGATTTATCACTTATCATAGTTCCAAGAACTTCGTTACTAAAAACCAATTTTAATGGTTTAGAGACCATCAGCAAAGTATGTTCAGGAATGTCACATTTAGCGATCCAACCTCTTCCTTTACCTTCTATAAGGTCAATCTTAATATTTTCATTTAAAAAATCGGCATGATCTAATCTTGGACCATCTTCGTAAATCCAAACATCATTACCCTTACTATCTTTTTTAACTTTAGCCCTCTCATAGAATTCATCAATAATACGTAAATAGTCATATTTCCCATTTTTATTTTCATAAAATAACATTTCCGCACGTTCCGTAATTTGTTTAATTAAAGTATTATTACCTTTTATTCTTTTATTTAAATTTTGAAGTATATAAGAGGCTTCTTTATAATATTTGAGACCACAAAGAGCTTTACCCTTACGATAGGCTGCTTTTATATTATTGGGATCAAGCGTAAGAGCAAACTTTGTATCCTCAAGAGCATTATGAAATTGACCCAATCGAAGGTAAGCTTCTGCTCGATTAGTAAGTAAAGTAACATTTTGTGACTCTAATTCGATGCCATTTGTATATTCATCAATAGCTGCAATATAATTATTTGAAGCAAAATAATCATTTCCACGACGACGGAAATCATCGACATTCTTTATTTCAATATTCTTTTCATTTGTGGACGTGGACCATTTTATATCATTAAACAACTTGTTATTTTGATCGATGATGATAACATCATCAGGATTATCAGAACGAATTATGGGTATATTACCAGTAGCAAATGTATAAGATATATTCTTGATAACAAGTAAAGATCCAATTGGTAAAAATGATTGATCGATAGATTTAGTATTTGATTGACCTTCTTTGGGAATCTTTGTCCAATTATATAAAGCAAGTCTTTCAACATTACCCTCTGGATCTTCTACAAGAGCTAAAAGAGCATCTAATTTTATAAATCTTGAAATCACTCGACATAATAAGAATCTTCTAGTGGGTATTTTTATATCAACTCGTAAATTTGATATTGATAACCGAAGTTGAATATTTAGAGTTAAATTCTTTTGTTTTTTGATATTATGAACAACATATTTATTCTTATCACATAAATTCTCTAGAATTTTATGCTCTCTAATAAATCGATCTTTGCTTTTTCCTTGAGAAAAATTATCAACAGTCAGACGTAAAATAGCATTTTGTAAAGTTTCTAATTCTCCTACTGCTTTGCGAACAGCCATGTTTGTCGTGCTAGTTTCTTATTTCTTTATGTTTAAGAAAATAAAAAATAAATTTTTTTTTTTTTTTTTTTTGATAAACTCAATAATCATGAGATCGTATTTAAGGCTGTTATAATGAACGAATTATTATGTCATTATTAGCTAAACAGGGAAATAGTGAGATGGAAGCTGATCCGAAAAAAAAAATCATGCATGACGACGCACGATTTTATTTACCAAATTAGACTAACAGGATGACATGAAATTTTTTTTTTTTTACCCTTAAACCAATCAATAAAAATATTACTAATCATTAAAAATTTTATATAATTCGTCATAAAGAATTATGTAATTTTCTTATTTACTATTAATAAATCATTATAATTTCAAAGTAACTAAAATTGTCATTTTATATAAACGAGAAATGAAATTTTGCAGCGAAACAAGATTAATATAGCAATCACTTTTTGAACTCAAAGAGAACCCGGAAATATTGTATATATAGTATCTCGATATTTCCATCTGTATATTTAATTTATTAAATATATTTCTATTTCAGCCGTTTTCATCATTTTGGGATATTCAAGTTTAGAAAGAAGTGTTTGTCCTAAATTTTGTAATATTGACTTGATATTACTAACTTTATTATCTTCATAATTTACTTATTAAAGATAATTAAGATTTTGTTCAATTAAATTTAATACTAAATAAGTAATTTTCATTCCAAATCAAGAAATTTGATATTTTTACAATAATTTATAATTAATTGAAGAAATTGTTGATCTGATGATAAATCATCGTAACAAAAAAATTTTCTTTGTAATAATAATTTTAATGATTCAATTTATGGATCCCATTTTTTAATAGATTTCAATTTAAATGGTTTAATTAATAATTGTTGAATAAACCCATTATTTAAAAAATATGAACTGATTCCAAAACATTTAATTTTTCGAATATATTATTGGCCAAACTATTAAAATTGACAAAATATAATATAATTGTATTTAACAATTAGAACCGTTTGATAATATTAATGGTTGATATAAAGAAAAATTATTACGACTTAATATAATTTTTTTTAACATATTAATAAATTTTTTAAAATCTTTTATTAAAAAAAAATCTACCACTGAATTGTGAAATTTTAAAAGTTTCAGATAAGTGGTATTCGTTCGTGCGTTATTAAAAAAGTGGTATTCGTTAGACGTTAGTCATATTTTAACGGTGATCTTGATATTACCGCGCAGCCACACAATTTACATGACAACTAATTGTGTGTAACATGTTTAAGTAATGGGGCCGTATCATATGAATTATCACGCCACATCGGTACATCACCTTGTATAACTATGAATGTGAAGTAATAATTTTAATGTGATTGACGATCATTTAATCGACAGAGATCAAATTAGAAACAAAGGATTAGTTATTTAATATGCTATCCATAAACAATTGGAGTATTTGTAATTATATGTTATATTCTTATAAATATTTAATGAAGAAACGCGTATACCTATTAAAAAAATAAAGAAAAAATTGTATTGACCGCGAACGAAATAATACTACAATCCTTTTTATACAAATTAAATTGTGGCTTCACTTAGTGTTGTACAATATAGTATTTCATATTGAGAAATATTAAATACTGAAAATATCGACGTAATTGTGTACGTGTAATTTGAATTTTCTTAGTTGACAATTATCAATTTATCAGATTTCTCATGGTTAAAAAAAAATAATTTCTCATTTACAAAAAAAAAAAAAAAATAAATAAATATAATTGCCGGTATTAATTTGATTATCGGTATTAATGTACCCGACTACCCGTCGGTAAAATGAGTTGAATGCGATCCCTAGACTCAACATTTGATAGTCGAAAGATAATAAATAATAAATAAATATTCTGGTTATCAATTCTATATAAATCAAAAAATTTGCAAACAAAAGTTATATACATTAATTAAAGGTAGTCTACCTTGTAGCTGCGCAAAACATAAATTAATGAAATATAATTTCGTTAAATAGCTGGAATCTAATTTAATAAGTAAAAAAAAGTTTTAATTCCGATATTTTAAATTAGCATTATTTTCTTGCTTTATGTTTATTGCTTGATATTTCCTGTGTTTTCCCTTAAATTTTACAATTTATATTTATTTCATTAATTTAAATCTACATGTGGACCTACCTAAGAGCATGGAGAAAGTTTACGATATTTTGCCGTCAAAGTTTGCTTTAATAGCTGCTTTCATTAGACTGAATAAATTTGGGTTGCTCGAAATTTTGAAGATCGGAATAAAATTATCGCTATTGATGTGAAGTTATAGTCCAAACGAATCAAAAAAAATTTTAACAAACATGAATGTAGACTAATTTTTCGGTTTTGGTACGAAATCTCGAACGACTAACACAAGTCTGACAACAAAATCTTGACAAGTCAAAATTCTGAAAAATCATTATACCGACAAGTTGATTATCCTGGCAATTTTATAAAATTTACCACATTTAAACCAAAATATTACATTTTGCAACAAATTATTTTATTAGAACACACATCATAAATTGTCGATATAATGACTTGTCTGTTAGTCTGCAAGTGAATTTCGAGATTTTGATTGGATACCAATTTTTCATCGTCAAATATTCGAGTCATAATAACTAAATAGCTTGCTAAAAAAAGGCTGTTTTCTATTTCACTTACTAATTTGATATTGACTTAGCATGACTTACATTTAAGTCAACTATCTTGTGAAATTAATCAAATATGATTTTATTAAGTAAGATACATAGTACATCAAATCTTAAACTAATCGTACAATAAATAAAAATAAACGTTAAATATGATAATAAAAGATGATATAAAAATTTAAATAAAAATTATTAAGTTTTGTTAACCTTCAACTTTAGAAACAACTAATCCAAGATACGGATTTGGCTTATTATTTATAAGACTTTGTTCTTTAATGTTAAATCCTTCAATTGGTTGAAAAATAAAATTCCTAATTAATGTACTTAACAATATCTTAAATTCAGCTAAAGCTAATTTATTGCCTATACAAGATCTTGTACCAGTGATGAAAGGTAAATAATTATAATTTGTCACATTTTTAGTATATAAAGGATTTAACCACCTTTTTGGATCAAAATCATTTGCTGTTGGGCCCCAGATTTCAGTTGATTTATGAAGTACTGAAAGAGCTACCATTATTGTAGTATTCTATTTTTAAATAACAATAAATAATGAATAAATTTGAGAATATATAAAAACTTTAGCAAAATATATATATATATAAAAAAATTACAAATATATTTACCTTTGGAATTAAATATCCTCCAATAACTTTATCTTCAACATTAGCTCGACCAATCATCGGTACTAAAATAAAAATATTTTGTGTTAATAAGATGAATTATAAATGTATTAATTTGTAAAAAAAAAAAATAAATTATACCAGGAGAATGTGTTCTTAAAGTTTCTTTAACTATGCAATTCAAATATTCCAAAGAATTAATTTCATCAAATGAGGGATTGAATTTTGATTTATCAGGAAAAGCTTTAACTAGTTCTTCACGCAATAAATCTTGCTCATATGGATATTTTGCAAGTAAATACAAAGCCCACATAGTTGTAGTACTCGTGGTTTCATGTCCTGCTACTAGTAATGTCATAATCTGCAGTAATAATATATAATTAAAACAAAATAATGAATAAATACTAATAATTATATTTTTCAAATATTACCTGATATTGTAATTCTTCATCAGTCAATTTCTCTTCAATAGGCAATGTTTTATTAATATTAATTAATAAGGATAATAGATCCTTACTTTTCAATTCTCCATTTTTCGCTTCATTATTTTTTTCTTTCATCAATTTCTTTGATACCCGGTCGATAACTGCACACGCATTTTTAAATTTTCGATTTATATCTATCGGAATGTTTCTAACAATTGGGATATAGGTTGATAATAAACTGATGAAAAATCGTGCGACAGCATTTGTGCTATTACCAAAAAGAGTAGCATAAGCATCCGCCAATTCGTTTGAAGATGTTAACGAATTAAATTCGTAATTAAATCCTAAATAAATAAATGGAATTATATAAGTATGGTGTTATTAATATATTACGATTATGGCACATCACGAATTTACGATGACATCAGCGTTTTTATAATTACTACATGGTTTTTCTATGGTTACAGCATTAAACAATTGTAAGAACTTCACATATTTTTCTCACCAACTAAGCCAATAACATCAAGGGTAGCCTTTGATATAAATGGTGTAAGATTGATTTCGGATTCTCCTTTGTTTATTTTATCTTCTATTAATTCTTTTAAGGTAGAAGCCACTCGAATAAATGTTGGAACCATTTCCTAGATTGAAATAAATAATGTTTTATTAATGTAATTTAATTATTAGTTGAAATTATATTCATAAATATAATTACTTTGATGTTATTATGAGCGAAAGCTGGATTCATCATTTTTCTCTGTTTTTTATGTTCTTCATGTTCCGCAAATGCAAGTCCTCTACCAATAAATGAAACAAAATCATTCCACATTTCAGGTGGTTTAATAAAATCATAAACTTGATTTAATGTGATATCTTGAATTGTTTTTGTATCTGCTATAACAATAATTGGTTGATTAAATATTCCATTGTATTTTACAATATTCCCATATTTTTGTATCCACTTAAGATATGGTTCCTATATATATATATATACACATATAAAAGATAGCATATGAGTTGATAAAAATACCAAACAAAGTATAGATAATATATATACCTCTTTTAACAAAACCGATTTAAAGTTTCCAAAAATTATGCTTTCAGATGGTGGGCCAGGAATTTTTCTCAAAGGGGAAATATAAAATGGCCAAATAAATAATTTATAAATGGCCCACCCTATAAATCCTAACAAAAGAAACCCAACTAGAGAAGATAAATTAAGCATTTTTTCGTTTATTTTTTATTTTTTCTTTTTTGAGAAATTTGGTTATATATTTATAAATGAAGCGAATCCGTCTTTCGGCGATTTAACCGTTATTTATCCGTGATGTTTAAAATATTTCGATGTTTAATTGGACAAAAGAATCATTTATGCTTACACAAAATTGCATATGCAAACAGATCTTGTTGAAATCGGAGTCATTTTAAATTTAATTTGTTTCACCTTTAAATTAATGTTGATCCTCCGTGATTTATGATTTATCCGTTGTGAGTCTGTATAGGTTAAATTAATTTTCGCCCTAGTTCCATTGATTCTGGTGAACCGGGTCCGATTGATCGACATCTGGAATTTTTTGATTTGCAATCATCCGGACACATGACTACTGCCGGGTTACAGTACGTTTTGCCGAAAGCAATTTCGCTGAAACCCATTTCGCCGAAGCCATTTCGCCGAATAGTCCATTTCGCCGAAAGTATGTTCGCCGAAACCCATTTCGCCGAAAATGACAGAAATATCACTTTTATAAAATTATTAATCGTGCAATCATGACAATAAAATTTTTATTTATTTATTTATTAATCTCATCATGAACCTTAATTCGTAATTCATGTAACAATCGGAGCACACTCGCAAATTTGCATTTCGTTGTTAATTCGTATATAGGTAAATCTAGAGTTTGGAACCGGTTGGATTTTTGGAAACCGAATTTAAAACGTGTGCAACCGGTTTGACTCGTTTTAAACCGATTTTTACAAAATTAAACCGGTTGGAACCGAATTGTACAAAATTAAACCGGTTGGAACCGAATTATACAACCAGTTTATATTTATTATGATAACTAGCGATAAAGTATTTGTTTGAATTTATCATAAGTAATTGGAGCATATGTATCATGTGTCACACAACCAAATTGTTTAATTAATGTTTTTTGTATTTGCCCAATTTTATATAGTAACAAGAAGTTGAAATCCTTAAATTTGATTTATATTAGTCATTATTCTTAAAAGATAAATAGATCTAGATCTTACAAAAGCGTCGAAATTGTACAAAAAATATGTATGATATAATTAGAGAAAATACGATATTCCAAATCACAAGTCGCGATGGTACAAAATTTCACTTGATGACATGAGATTAATATTCGATTAGAACAATTTAAAATGCGCAATTTCGAATAATTTGCCCTAAACCCATAAGTAATCTTTTAATAATAAAAATGTAGCATTAATTTGTACATCACTTGGTAATATACTATTTGGTTATTATAATTCCCATTTAAAATGGTTCTTTTAAATTTAATTAAATCATAGCAAAGGGGGTGGTAAGCGACATAATTATATGGATAAAATCAGATCAAAAAAAGGCAAGAACATTTTTTGATCATCGATCATCAAAATTAAGTTCCAAATACGACACATAAAAATGTTGAAAAAAAAAACTACAGAAAAAAATGGTTAAGAAAAATCACGCGACGATTTTTTTATTATTATAAAAAAAGTGGTGGCCATGAAGAACACACAGAAAAACAACTAAAAACTATAAAATTAAAATTACTAAAATCATAACTCTCTAATACGAATTATCTTCAGAAACACTGAACAGATTTATTTTTGTATTTGCTGCTATTTTATTTTCTGCCATAGTACCTAATGGTGAAGCGTACCCTACTACGAAAAGGTGTGGCGGCTGTGGCAATTGGGATCATCCCGATTCCGTTTCCGTAACCTCTACAACCGACGCGTAACCCACTATTTAAGTGTGGGTCAAAATACCGTCAAAATATCATCTATTGTATCAGTGTTAACAAATTACTGTGTGGCGTATTTTTATTTTTTAGATTTTTTTTTTGTCAAATAATTTTTTTTAATTCTATTTTTGCGTTTGTAATTCAAGAACTAGCAACAAATCATTTTTTTTTTTGAATCTTCATAGTCGCTAATTTTTTGCGAATTTACGATTTATTTTTAGACCATGTATCATCATTTATTTACTGTAATAACGGTAAAGTTGTAAAAGTTGGAACATTTGTAAAATTCAATGACAATAACAGAGAGTAATAAATAATTTAAAATTAATTTTAATGCATTCAGTATGGTACTTCTTGGCTTTATGAACCCATCTTTTTATATGCTGTTTACTATATTGCGTGCATACTATTTTTTCTATTTTCTGAACATTTTTTGGTTTGGGAGTCTACTAGTGTAAACTTCTCTAGGATGATTGAAGATATAATTGGCAATACATATTAAGTTTTATTTATTGTGTGGTATTTCTTTGCTATATCTATTTATAGTATAAAAAATATTTTATTCATTAATAATAATTAAAACTGGATTATAGCAGGGAAGCATATATATATAGTTGGTTCTCGATATAACGAACCCTCCAGTTTTAACCTTAATTCGTTATAAGGCTATAGCGAAGAATTTTAAAGAATTTGATTGGTTTCTTCGTTATAACGTCGTATTTGATTGGTTAAATGTCACGTGCTTCGTTAATTGTGAGCTCATTATATCGAGAGCTGAATGTAATAAATTTGTTTCTGTATAATATATAGTACAGTACATTGATTTCTGGTGAAGTAAAATGGAATGAGAAAATTAATACCTGATTGAATACAAACAGATATACATACAGCATATATAAAGTAAAACTTTGATATCAGCTTTTTAATATTATTAATCACGTGATTATATTATTTCTAATAACATCACGTAGTGTTTCGATCCGTTTCCGGATTCAACCGGATAAACCTGGATAAATTTTTTTTTTTAGGTATCCGGATAATTACAGTTTTTACCCGGATAAATATCCGGAGAAATATCCGGGTAAAAATAGTAAGATTGACGAATCTGGATAAAAAAATTTTTTTAAAAAAAATTTACTTATTAATTTTCATAACCTTTTATATATTTTTAAATAAGTTAAATACTATGATTCAATTTGGTAAATTCATATTATATAAAGGCTAGATTTTACTTTAAAGATATAATAATATATATTTTATTATTTTTAATTATTATTCATTAACTACAAGGAAAAAATTTTAAATTATATCACAAGATTTGTCGCACAATTTGAATATAAAATATTAAATTCGCGGCATTTGTTATTATATTATTAATATAGTTCGGCATTTATTTACAGTATATAATATAGTAAATATTATGCAGTATTTATTTATTTTGGTTAGGGCTTGCTTAGGACTACTAGATTAACTGTAATTTAAATTTAATAAATAAAAGGATAAATGCTATAAATTGATTAATAAATTTTTACAAGAATCCCGTGAAATTTAATTGTCATAAATTTAATAAATGCCACGAATTTGGCTCAATAAAGCCACAAATTAAGGACACAAATTTAATCAAACAAATCATGAATTTAATCAAATAAAAGCCACATATTTAGGTAAAAAATGCACTAATTTAATTAAGTAATGCCACATATTGAATTAAATAATTGCCACAAATTTAATTAAATAATGTTTAATACATATTAAATTAATTAAATGCCATATATTAAATTAAATGAATGCCACGAATTTTATTAATTAAAATGATCTGTCAGTAAAAAAAATTTTTGATAATTTTATCCGGGTTTCAGTTTCTATCTGGATATATCCAGATTTTATCCAAGTCAGATAATCCAGATAAAAACTAGATATATTTTTAATTTATCCGGATGATGGTTTCTGCCCAGATCGAAATACTAACCCAAGTTAGCGTTAAACATAGGGTAAATAACAGGGAATACTTATTTTATTTGTCTATAATATTATTGTAAACGGGCATTTCATTTAAATTTATTGATATGTTTCGATAATATTAGGATCAAGTGCAATTATATTTAAAAAATTCCATGTTTTTGCATGACTAATTGCAACATATGATGACCTGGTGCATTTAATAATGTCAATCCCCATGTTTTATGCACTATTGCATTTTTAAAAATAATTCGTTTAAGCAATTTGATTTTATTTGGTAGAGAGCTGGAATTGTAAATGACATTTTTAAGTATTCAAAATAAAATAGTATTTTGGACTTTTTAAAAAAAAATACTGAAGTATATCGGTTATATATATTTATTTTGTTGAACAATACTATGATAAATAGCTAATGTTTTTGCCATTTATTACAATTACATTATGTATACAATACAATAAAAATATTCAAATCTATTTTACAATATAATTATGTTTTAATGGATTACATCTAAATTGTATACATATTTATTTGATATATTTGTTAAAATTTTTGCTCTAGCATTTTTAATAATGTTGATGTCTAAATTTACTAAACTTAAATTTTTATTAATATCGAACCAGTTTGAGCAACCGGTTGCACCCGCTTTAAACGCAAACTGGTTTTCGTAACATGAATCTGGGTTAAACTGAATTGTCAAAACCCGGTTTAAAACTGGATTTCAAACTGGATGGTACAACCGGTTCCAAACTCTAAAATTTTTACTAGATATTATCCAAGCATTAATTATGGCAGTTATGAAGTTTAAAATTTCACAAATAATTGTTAATTAACAATATTTTAGTAAAAATGCCTTGCAATTTCTTATTAATAAAAGTGTGAACCAGAAGGCTCCAAATTTATATTTACAGTATATACATTTTAACATATATTAATGGATTTTTTTAAAAAAAGTAATATAAAAAATAAAAATTATTTTTATTTTAATATTTTAAGGCTAACAGTTTATTTTGTAAAAAAAAAATTTCTAAATTTTTTAAATTTTTCCAATTGACAACTTTTAAGAATTATTTGTGAAATTGTAAGATTTACAAATGTAGCCATTCGGTGAAATGGCTTTGGCGAAATGGGTTTCGGCAAAACGTCCTTTCTGCAAAATGGCTTCAGTAAATGGATTTCGGCGAAACGTCCTTTTGGCGAAATAGACATTCAGCGAAATGGCTTCGGCAAAATGGGTTTCAGCAAAATGTCCTGATACCCTACTGCTGTCATTACATGGAATCCAAGCTAATTCCACATCGGAACCTGGAGCGAAAATTAGTATAGCCAATGTAAGGCTGTGCCTACGTAAATTACGTATTGCACAACCTTGAACACTTTATTTAATAACAACAAAATACAAAAATCACCTATTACTATCCCGAGTTCATGCTTGGTTCTAAATAAAATATAATAAAACTAAAATAAACTAATAAAAATATTAATATTTCATAATCCAAATTTCCTATTTCATTAATAAAATCCCAAAATCCTCGCTAGATATAACTTTCAAACTGCGATAATTTCTCATAAGTAAACTACTTTTTATATTGCATTCGTCATACGTTCAATAACATCATAATATCGGTTCTAATAAATTTATTATACAAATATTATTAATTTTTCCACTTACTAATATTTATCGATTATTTCCTCAGCAGGCTGTACGAAATTTTTTTTAAACTTTTATTTTTTTTAAAAAAAAAATCAGTTTTTTTTAAAAAAATACAAAATATAAGTTATTGGAAATGAAGTTTGAACTGGCTAAAATTCATTAACTGGTTAAAAACTGAGTGTTCTGAAAGGGACGAGTCAGATCATGTACTTGAGATCGACCCGAACATAAAAACCAAACTCTATAAATATTTGGGTTACATTTATGTCTGAAGTAGTTTGGGTGCCATCAAAAATCCCAAAACTCAAAATGCTGACAAGTCAAAATCTTACAAAACTACTTTTGGGCAGCATTAAAGCTTAGTGTGGGTTGAACCTGTCAGGATTTGGGATTTCATACCATACTCATTTAAACAAGTGTAAAATTCATTACTTAAATATTAATTTTTATCAAGCTAACTTGAAAAAAAATGTATTTATTTTTTTCATTTTTTTCTCAAGGTAAACGTTCTATGCGAAAAATTAGAGATATGTGAACACGTAATTTTAAATATATATTGTAAGCATTAATATAATAAAATATGTATGTACAGTATATATATACAGAGTTTCCTCTTGTTATTGCCTCAATCTACGATTATATCTAAAAAATATGTATAACAAGGCAGGAAACACATTTTTATATATATATTTTTATAAAACTGAGGAGGGAGAACCACCGGGTGGCCTCTATGGGAATACTCCTCTGCTACCCTTGTCCTTCAGAAAAGATTGAGGTTCCCGAACGGGTTCCTCAACGCGACCTTCTGTATAAAAACGAAGGCCAAATAAAATTTTGAAGAAATAAATCTGCAATACATATGATCAATCAGATGCAGCAATTTACCCTGAACTTGAAGTTCTTAATAACAAATAAAAATAAATAGACTTTAATGCACATGGGATATAATCGCATAACAATTTTATATAATTATTAAATATTAAGATGAAAACTTTTAACAAATCATATATTTAATATATTTATCAAATTATCGTTCAATTACAAACTGATTTTATTTATGTAAAATAAATAACTTACATATACTCTATAATCAGTGTTGAACAAAAACTACATCAAATAAAGAATATTTAATATTTAAATACAGAAACGGAAATCATTGTAAGTTTGAAAAGTTTGAAGCGAAAATAACTTTGTAATACTTGTTATACCATTAATTTTTATCAATTAAAATAACATGACGATGACGTAACATTACCACATGATCCATATGCATATGTCAATAGATAATTCCTTAAGACAATCAAGACAATCAACCAATAAAATAAGATTATATCACGTTCAATATATATATACTAATTTATATTTCAACCATTATTATTTTTCTTCTGATTGTTTATTTTTAATTTCATCTTCTGTTGATATCCTACAAAATAAATAATACTTAATAAATGTTCATATAAAAAATAAACAAAAATAGATTAACATACTTCGTAAAATCGAAGATTTCTACTGAATTATTATTAATATTGTCATATTTTGAAAGGTCCTTTGTAAATGGATTAAGACTTTCATCTTCTGTTGATATCCTACAAAATAATTAATACTTAATAAATTTTACATATAAAAAAATATATATAAGAATAGATTTAACGTACTCCATAGAATCGACGATATTTACTGAATTTTTATTATTAATATCGTCATATTTTGGAAGATCTTTGGTAAATGGATTAAGCAATCGAGAAGTATAATAAGCTTGTGGATGGTGATTAGTTAATTGACTATTTCCTATAGATAAATAATTTGCTTTTCTATATTCTTCTGCTTCTTTAAATTGCTTTTCAATTTCCTTATCTTTATTATCTCCCATTTTATAACTGCAAGAATTACAAAATAATTCAATCAATTCATATATTTCAATAGCACTTGGCCTGTTATTTGGATCTGAATCCCAACACCTTTTCATTAAATCAACATAACATTTTGGAACTTCTTCTTCATTTATCTCAGGTCTAATTCCATTACATATATTTAATACTAATATATTATCATGAGCACGATTTGCAAAAGGTTGTTTTTTGGTTGCTATAAAATACATAATCATACCAAAACTGTATATATCTGCTGCTTGAGTGTAAGGTTTACCTCTTAATACTTCTGGGGATACATAAGGCATAACCCCATAAATTTTTTTCTCATCTATATTCCCAACTTCTCCACATAATCCCATATCTGAAATATATGTTCTACTAAATACATTTCCAGACCTACCATCAGTAGTCATTAAAGATAATAATATATTTCCTGTATGAAAATCACGATGAACCATTTTATTTTCATGAATTTTTTTAAGACCCTTAATAATATTATTCAATACGTCTAATTTTTCAAACCAATACCAATTTATATTAATATAACTATAATTATTAATATTTCCACCATCTGCATAATCAAGAACCATAATATAATCTTTTGTAACTGGATTCTGTGATATTCCATATAAATTAAGAATTACATCACGACACCTAATAGAATATTCTTTGATCTATTAAAAATACAAAAAAAAGTATATATTAAAAAATATTTAGTTAAATTCAAAAAAAAAAAGGAATTCATACCTCATTTAAAAATTCATTATTGATATTTTGTGAACTATCTAAACACTTTAAAGCAACTACTTTATTAGGTATTCTTTTCAACTTTCCATCATGTCCATAATCATTTTCTAATGGACCATCTTCCCATATTGCTGAATATATGGTAGCAAAACCACCTTTACCTATTTTTTTAATATCAGTAAATTGATTATATGGTATCCATTCAACTATTATATCATCATAATGATCAATTTTTAATTGCATTTCTCGAATTAAATTATCAACTTCTTTATTTCCACTGGTCCAGATTGCAAAATTTTGTTTTAAATTATTTATTTGGCATGGTTTGCACCATTCATAATGTAAATCTGTATATAATTTACCACAATTTTTACAATAACCATCTTGAAGTACTATAATATAATTCTTTATATCAGGATATTGAGATATTCCATATAAATTAGGATTTTCCTCATCATTATTAATGGAATAATTTTTAATCTATTAAAATTAAAAAATTATATATTAGCCAAGTATTTGATTAAATTCAAAAAAAATGAAATCATACCTCATTTAAAAATTCATTGTTAACATCTTGTGAATTACATATATATTTTAAGACAACTTTTTTATAAGATCGTACCCTTTCAAGCTCACTAGTACCATATAGTAATGGTCCTTCCATCCAAATTGCTGAGTACATTATAGTTGAGGCTTCTTTACTTATTTCTTTAATATTATTAAATTGATTATATGATATCCATTCAACTATTACGTCACCATAATTACCACCTTTTAATTGCATTTCCTTAATTAACTCATCAATTTCTTTATTTCCACTAGTCCAGTTTGCAAAATTTTGTTTTAAACTATTTATTTGGCATGGTTTACACCATCTCATATCTGTATCAGTATATGTTTCACCACATTTTACACAACAACCATCTTGAAATATTATAATGTAATCCTTTGTATCTGGATTTTGAGATATTCCACTTATTACAGGAATACTATCAAACATACGAATGGAATATGATTTAATCTATTAAGATAGCCAGTACAAGAAAATTTATTATAAAAAAAAAAATATTTAATTAAATTTAAAGAAAAATAAATTCACACCTCACTTAAAAATTCATTGGTAATATTCTGTGAATTAAAAAAAAATTTTAATAAAACGTTTGCAGTTTCTGAATATATTTGCAACTTAGAATATCCAAATTGGCAACTACTTTTCAATACTGCAGAATATACTGCAAAAGAATCATTTTTGATTATTTCTTTAATATTATTAAACTGATTATATGGTATCCATTCAAATATTAGGTCATGGCAATTATTTATTTTTAATTGCATTTCTTGAATGAAATTATCAATAATATCATTTCCACTGGTCCAATTTACAAATGTTTTTCTTAAATTATTTAATACACATGGATTGCACCATTCACGACATATAATTGTATATATTTTGTTACAATTTTCACAATAATCATTATCAAGTACTATAATATAATCTTGTGTATCTGGATTTTGAGATATTCCAAATAAGTCAGGAGGAGATTGTCCCTTTACAATAGAGAATTCTTTAACAACCTGTATAAATAATAATAAAAAAATTACTACATTGAAAAAATAGTCAATTTTATGAAATAACTTTTACCTCATTTAAAAATTCATTTGTAATCTTTTGTGAATTATGTAAATATCTTAAAGTAACTTTTTTATCAGATATCCTTTTCAATATTCCATAATGCTTATCATGTTGTAATGGTCCATTTTTCCATATTGCTGAATATATTGTAGTAAACCCAATATTACCTATTTCTTTAATATTAATAAATTGGTTATATGGTATCCATTCAATTATTATGTCATTCCATTGATTTATTTCAAACTGCATTTCTTGAATAAAATCATCAATTTTTTCATTTCTACTGATTTCATGTGAAAAGTATTTTTTGAAATTATTTAATTGACATGTTTTACACCATTTTTCTCTTATATTTGTATATACTTCACTACAGTTTTCACAATAAGCATTATCAAGAACTATAATATAATCTTTTGTATTTGGATTTTGAGATATTCCATATATATTAAGAATATTATTATATAAATTGACTTCAATAGAATATGATTTAACCTGTTAAGATATAAAAAATTATTTTAACAAATAAAATATTTAAATTAAATAACAACAAATTAATTAAAAATTCATACCTCTTTTAAAAATTCATCATTAGTAAGACCTTGAGAATTATATAAACATTTTAATGCAACTTTTTTATTGGATGTTCTTTTCAACTCTCCATTATGTTCATAATGTAATGCACCATCTTTCCATACTGCTGAATATACTGCAGCAAAATTACTTTTACTTATTTCTTCGATATCATTAAATTGATTATATGGTATCCATTCAACTATTATATCATTATATCTTTCAAGCATTAATTGTGCTTCTTGAATGAAACAATCAATTTTTTCATTTCCACTAGTCCAGTTTTCAAAATTAATTTTCAAATTATTTAGTAAACATGGTTTGCACCATTTATAATATATATCTGTATACATTTCACTACAATTTTCACAATAGTCATTACTAAGGACTACAATATAATCTTTTGTATCAGGATTTTGAGATATTCCATATATTCTCTGACTGTAATTAGCGCATAATTTATAAATAGAACATGATTTAATCTGTTAAAATATAATATAAAAAAGGTTATTATAATAAAAAGTACTTAAAAGTTAATTATAAAAATTTAGAAATCCCATACCTCAAATAAAAAATCATTGATATTTTGTGAACTATAAAAATATTTTAAGGCAACTTCTTTGTTAAGTTCTCTTTTTAATTCTCTACAATTCTTATCAAATTGTAATGGTCCATCTTTCCATTTTGCTGAATATATTGCAGTAAACTCAGTTTTACTTATTTCCTTAATATTATTAAACTGACCATATGGTATCCACTCAACTATTATATTATCATCATATTCAATCATTAATTGCATTTTTTGAATAAATCTATCAATTTTTTCATTTCCACTAGTCCAGTTTTTAAACCGATTTTTCAAGTTATTTATTTGACATGATTTACACCATTTATTATTATCATCATGTGTATATATTTCACCACAGTATAGACAGTAGCCATCATTAAAAACTAAAATATAATCCTTTGTATCAGGATTTTGAGATATTCCATATATTTTGAGATGTTCATATTTGTTTCTTTTTTCAATAGAATATACTCTAGCCTATAAAATATAAAAATATTACTATTATAATTAAAGTATTTAAATAAATTTATAAAGGAATTAGAAATTTCATACTTCATATAATAAATCATTGATGATATTTTGTAAGTTATATAAACGTTTTAAAATAACTTCTTTATTAGATGATCTCCTCAACTCTTCATAATTTTCATCATGTTGTAATGGACCGTCATTCCATATTGCTGAATATACTGTGGCAAAATTACCTTTACTTATTTCTTTAATATCACTAAATTGATTATATGGTATCCATTCAACTATTATATCCTTATATCTTTCAAATGTTAATTGTGCTTCTTGAATGAAATAATCAATTTTTTCATTTCCACTAGTCGAATTTGCAATATTATTTTTAAGACTATTTATTTTATTTATTTGACATGGTTTACACCACTTGTGTTTTATATTTGTATAAAAATCACTACAATTTTTACACTTAATATTATTTTGGGACGCCATTATGATTTGAATTTTTTTTTTAAAAAAAATAAAATACATATATATATTTATTTACTTTATTTATTGGATCGGCGTAATGAACTTTAAAGAAAGGTGGCGCAATGAACTTTAAAAAAAGGTGCGTAATAGGCATAATAACAATTACACAAATTTTTATGCAATGACGCGTTGCGTGATTGTCGACTGAAATTTTACGCCAAAATTGAGTGACAAACAGAAGTCGGCTGCTAGTTTAACCGGCACATCAAACGATGTAACTATAACCAAAAAAAAGTTTGGTACACAAGTCGTTGAAGCTTTGAACAATTTTTTATAATAACCTTTTAATATACAGGTTTTTGATCTCAGAACCTTATTCCATATACCAATATTTTATATTATTTCCGTTAGATCTTAATTTTAGAAAAGAAGAATTGCATTATATTCAATATTAAACAATAAATACTCTATATTTATTAATTATATAAAAAAATAACATTCCTTATAATATTTTTTATGTAACAGCCTTTCTTCCATTGCTTCAATTACACTAATTGTGCATTTTTTTTTCCTTGACATTCATAATATGAGTGTTTGCAGATTCAAATATGATGAAATTCGCGTAATGTGACACATCACTGTCATCACTTGTATTATTATTCGAAACGTAACGAAAATTATAAACTTTGAAACTTTCTTTCTTAGAGTAATCTTTGAAATATGTCGTAACGAATAAATTTGAAAGGATAGAACTATGTAAAAATCCTTATGAAATGCTTAATTATTATCAATATTTAAAAGAAGTTTCTAAACACATAAAAATTTTGAAATTTATAATGTAATAAAAAATTTTTACTTTCAATATAAAACCATTAAACTTTTTCTTCCCAAATTTCATAATTTCTTGTCCAAGATATAGGCTTTGCATTAACCAAAGAGGAAACTGATTCTAATAAGTACCGGAAAAAAAATTTGATTAGTTCTTACTATTTGTACTTCACCTATATATCAATACTTGGACATCAACTTGCTTTCATGAAGAAAAGTATAATCATCGTAAAAATATATTATTACGACAATTGAATATAATTTCATAAGTACAAACATATATCAGATATTACCATCTCATGGAGTTTGTACGACAGTACCTCGATATACTGTACTTCCGGATAGATTAAATATGTAACTATTTTATTTGATAATAATATTAAAATACAGTATTAAACAATATAAATACTTTTTATAAACAATAAAATATTACTTGCAGGAAAAATGGAACATGAATTTTTAAAGATATTACGAAAATAAACTCAACTTCGGCGGGATTTTATAATTAGTTTCTCCATTTTCGCTCTTTGCAAATCTTTGTAACTAATGACTTAAAAAATAATATAAAATAAAAAATTTAGTATATGGAATAGTTGGCTTTGAATCAAGAACTTTTCACAAAAACAATGGTTAAGGCTGTTAAATTTGTGTCGCTCAATTTTGAAACATATTTAGTCTGCAATGTGTTATATGAAATTAGATGTAATTGTTATTGCTCCACTTTTTTTAAAGTTCGGCGAATATGGGATAGTATAAAAAAAATTGAGGTTATAATAATTACTAAATTAGAACCATCGTACTAAATAAAAATATTTCTTTTTTTTCAAAAAGATTTATAAAAATTACTGTATATGTCGGCAACGTGTTATATGAGATTTGGGTGTAATTGTTATTACGCCATTTTTTTAAAAAAAAAATTATTATAATAATTACTTTAAATTAGGGAAAGAAAAATTTTTATTATTTTTATCGAAAAGGTATAATAATATGTTTATTTTTTAAACGTTTAAACTTATTATAGTATTTAAAAATTATGTATAGTAAGTATGTCGGCAACGCGTTACATGAAATTTGATGTAATTGTTATTACGCCACTTTTTTTTAAAGTTCGAGGTTATAATAATTACTAAATTAGACTATATATGTAAATTATATAAATTACTGTATATGTATATGACCTGCGATTATCGGTAAGTCGATGATTTGAATGCGTCCTTGAATCTAATGTTTCTATCCGGATAGAAACCGTTAACCGGATAAATTAAAATTTTTATCTGGATAAGATTATATATAAAAATTTTTTCATCGATTGATCTTAACAATAAGTTAGTAGCATAATTTTACAGCTGTTTTCATAAGACCTAAATTTTTGAACCCGATCCGCCGATCCGCCGATCCGGTACAGTCAAACCTTTATACTGTATAACGATATGTCGGGACATATATGAAATTTTTAAGAAATATCGTTATATCAAAGTTATACCGATATTTATATGTTCTCACATATAGTGGGAAAATAAAATTTTATCGGTATATCAAGTTTTTAATAGTATATCGGTATATCGAATATCGGTATATCGAGGTTAGACTGTATTTTTAGCTGGGCACGTGATCCAGATTTGATTATTTGATTTGTAAAATAAATAACAACTGAACCGGATCGGTGGGTCGGCGATCGGGTTCAAAAATTTATTTTGTCCCAGGTCTTATGAAAACAGCTGTAAATAAAACACATTAAAAACAAAGGTTTGGTCATAAAACTAATTAGTTTTGTCATATATACTATTTCGTAACTTTAATTTTTAAAAATTAAAATTAATCAATTCAATCTATCTACTGTATTAAAAAAAATTTTTTCTAAATTATGGATTGACAGCAATTTGGGCCAAATGTATAATGGCGGCAAAATTACAAATCCCAGATTTCGTTTAACTAGGATACTGCTGCCTCTTGATAAATGTCAATTCGCAAAATTCGAGCCGGTATTAACAGACGGCCCGAATTACCGCCGATCATCGAATATTCTAATGTAATACAAAGTAAAATTTTGAACCCGTCATCCGATCCGGTATGTCGGATGTCGGATTGTCACGTTATATTTGCTTTGTTTATTTTATAACGAAAATAGTTAAAATAGTTAACCGATATAATTCATTAATTCATAATTTTATATCATATTTATATTTATTTTCCAAATATATAGGACCCTGTTTACTTATAATAAAGGTTACCATAGAAAATTGGACAAAGGAGTATCCTTCTTCCATTGGCATTGATTTAAAAGCCATTTTTACAAGACTCATAGTCTGGATTAGGTTGAACCGTTTTTTGCGTAAATATTCTCTAAAAAGCGTAACAGATGGGTTTAATCGTTCGTTGATTACTAATATTTATTATCTATCCTGTATAAATAATAATTATGAATTGTGCAATGTGCAGTCTTATATATAAATGTCTCACACTACATCTTTAACTTATAGTCCTAATATTTGTTCAATATGTTTAGTTTGTATAACTTGTGCAAGAAGTGGAATTAATTGTATTTATGCACCCAAGATTCTTATAAAAAATCAAGAGGATCTTTTCGCAAACCAATTACAAAAAATGGATATAAAATATAAGAAAGCAATAGGTTATGCCTTTCTTACATGGGTTAGTCGCTGGCACGCGTCACGTTATTTTATCAAAATCTATCAGAGGCGAACACCTATTTTCATGGATCAGTTTGACTGACTGCTGATCGTTTTTGTAACAGGCACATTTTGCGTCCGATCTAGAATTGAAAAGGGCTATTGTTCTCTTGTTCCAAGCGCAGCGCAAAGTTAAAATACTTGCCAACGAACACAAGCATTGTGTAAACGAACAGATTGCAACCCTATAAAAAATAAATGTCCAGAAAATGTCTACGAAAATGTCCAGAAACTGTCCAGAATAAATCTGGAATGTCCAGAAATTGTCCAGAAAATGTCTAGTACTTTTTGCTACAGGTTTGATACTTGAAATTTTTGACATATCCAGAATTTGTCCAGAATTTATCCAGAATTTGTCCAGTATAAAATTTTGGACAAATTCTGGACA
>QZLH01000006.1:171445-195727 GCA_003833135.1 Oehlia diaphana
AATTTCCCTTACGAAAACTAATTGGGATTGATAAATATATAAACGCTAGAGATAATAAAGTGTAAAAACGTTTTCTTGTTCTAATTGGTTCAAATGTAAGTGATATGAATAATAACAATGGAATAAACCATATTGATAAATTGAATCAGGTAATTTTGGTGGAAATTCTTGCCATGTTAATAAAGGTGAATTAATGATGAAGATTAATGTATGGGCGGTTGTTATAGACAAAAGTATATAAACCAGATTTGATTTTGTGAAAATTCTAGATTTAGATTCTAATTAAATTTAGTCTATGTATTTTTATGAAGTATTAAAAAAAAAAATGAATAAATGAATAATATGAAATATGATTTACGCTCTATACACGTTTATGAATTATCGAAATCTATATTTTCTAATATATAATATCTATGTTTATGTAAATTGTATGTAAAATCTTATATTTATCTAATGAATGTTTTCTGAACAAAGAATCTTTTCGAAATCCATCGCTTTATATATATAATTTTTTTTTTTTTTCTTCGTTGATTTTGAAAGGATTATTTTTAGATCAACAAAAAATAAAAAAAAAAAATCATTGTTACAATAAGTTATTACTTTTTACATAATGTGACGTTTTTTTCGATGTTCATAATTTTCTAATTTTAGGTTAGGTTAAAAAGTAAATTGTTTTTTGACGATCATATTGATCAATGTGTATGTCTTCTTAAATGATTGGCATTGTCGTAATGTATTTCCTTTTATGAGTTTCAAACAAAGAACAAATCAATCATCGATTTATAAAAAGAATATTTCTTGGAAATAATATTTACAGTATTATATCACTGTAATCTTAATGTATGCATAAATTATGCTCTATTCGTTTCAAAAGTCTCTTCTAAAGTTCAAAAATTGTTCGTCATGGGAGGACTTGATATTGTTAAACAAATTTACTCGCAGTAATTTTTTTCTAAAGTACTAAATAGTAAGAAAAATAAAAATCTTGGCAATTTTTCTTCTGTCTGCAGATTTTATTTTTAATAAACATTGATTAAATCGACTATATTATTTAATTTAATATAAATATTTTTTCTCTATTCGTATCTTTATTTTTTCCATTTGCAAATATTGATAGACGGAATTTTTTTGTCCGATTTACAAATTCTTTTGCACATGCAAAACTTGTAATGTGAAACAATATTGATACTGAATACTTCTAATGATTCCGAATGTAATAATATATTATTATGCTTCATATGATTTACAAACTTTTTTAACACAAATAAACTTTCTGAGACGGCTGATCAGCTATTGACATAACTACTTTTGGTAATTTGAACCCTATTTTTAGCGAAATTTAATCCAAATCATATCGGCCGATCCCTGGGGGCGATCAGCTAAGAGGGACCGTCATATCAATTGTCAGCTAATAAATTAAACTACACCATTTAAATAAAACAACGGGTTAGTAAGAGGGACAATGGGTTAGACGTGATTTACATAATAATATATATGATAAAAAGAGGGTTAGACGCGATTCTACATAGGCTTAAACGCACAAAAAAAGGAAATATTTTTTTGAGTTTTAGAGAATCAGATTACGTAATATTACTAGTTTTAGGGGAACAATTAAGGTCCAATTTCCCTAATCAGCCGATATGTAGTGCGGAATTTAGATTAGTTGGAATTCAAAATAATTTTTTCGAGAAAAAAAATGATGGCGCAGTAAAATGATAAAATTATTGTCTTTTAATAATTTAAAATATAAATTTATTACCAAATTAAACTTTATTATTCCATAAATAAATCGTTGTTAAATAGGAAATTTAACTATAAGTTTATAATCACGGCTCATTTTTTTGGACAAAAAATTTTTTTTTTTTCGAAATTTATTTATTTATTTATTTTTCGTTAAAACCTATGCCAAGCCACTCTGGTCAAAAGTGTGCCGCATTTTACGGCAGGTGCGCCTGTTAACCAGAGTGGCTTGCCATACTAGTTACGCTAACGAACTTTCAATTTAGATATTTTTTTGAATTTAAGTCGATTCTCTAAACATTTTGAATACTGTACCGCACATAAAATGATATAACTCAATCTCGCATTATAAAAACTTAAACAACAAAGTCTTGTATCACCACCAAAAAACTATTACGACTGATGTAATTTATTACTTATTTATAATTTAAGTATTTGCGTATTATATGAAAGTGCATGTTCATTTTCATCAATCGTAATATTAAAAAGTTCCAAATTAACACTGATGTTATAACGCTTGGGTTTGTCAGAAGATAATGCAATTATATCTGAACAGTTTATCATCAAGCAAGAAACCCCTGTATTTTCTTAAATAATATCAAGATAATTCACTAAAAAGATATATAAAAAAAGAATGAATTATTTGCTTAGTAAAAGTATCAGCTACAATATCTTTTGAAATTGGAGATCAACGGAACTTATCAGATTATCATACCGAGTTATTACAAAATCAAAGAAGAGCAGCAAGCTTCTAGAAGACTGTGAGCAATAGCAAAATCATGATGTATTAGTGCGGTTGATGGAGATAAACTTTTAGATGTTAAGATGCAAGATATTCAGGAACAATTGGAACATGTTACAAAGGAAGACACACAACCTTACAATAAGTGAGTTGAAGTTTCACCAGTTATTGAGCATTAGACGCGCTTGTAATAGGGTTCTTTAGATAAGTTCCTTGAAAGAAGTTGCCAAACAGTTACGATAATAAGATTGAGAATTGATAAAAAAATCAAGATGAATAAAGTGATGTAACTCAATGCTTTTTTAAGCGTAAAAGTAAATGAATCCTTATTTGAATTTTGTCAATTCTGGAATTATTTTCACTTTCACGTGTCAGTGAATAACGCCAGGACAGTTAAATCATATAGCAAATTGTGCATACAAATTTTGGAAATAAGCCATAGCATGAACAAAAATAATAAGTCTTTAATTCATCATAATTTCAATGATTAAATTATGATATAATACGCGGAAATCTGCCGATTCCGACTTTCGACGATATGCGCCGATTTGTGACGATTTGCGACATGAAAATTGACCGTCGGACATAAACACGTGGTATCGATGGAGTTCATTTCTTTATATAAATACTTTATAACTTATTTATCTTTTATAACACCATTTACTTTTACCGAATTATTTAGTAAAATATAGTCAATAAAAATAAAGGAACGAATCTATGATCAAAAAAATCATTTTAGATAAAATTGGGATATATCCAACGGAAAATGATCGTTAGTAATCCGTAATAAATTTGACGGAAACACGCTATACGTCACACAATTCAAATTAATTTATAAATTTTTTTTAATATATAGATTTTTTTTAAAATTACTATTTTAATTTATTCAGATTACATAGGTCGTGATTTACATGTGTAGAAAAGCCAAAAATAATGTATAATTTTATGATAATTTAATGCAAAAAAAAATATATATATACTCCTATATATTAAATATTTCGTGATTATTCAGCAATATGAGCAATTGCAATCTGTTCGCCCACGCGATAATGCTTGTTTATGTCAGCAAGTATTTTAACTTTGCTCTGCGCTTGGAACAAGAGGACAATGTCAGATCCACCAAACTGGAAATAAGATATCTCATCCCCTTTCTTTACTTCATCCCCTTCCACTACTACTTTCCCATCCTTCCCAATCTCCTCTCCCTTAACGGAGAGGACCACAGAAGACACCTGAGCCATACCGATTGGTAAAACAGCAACTTTCCCAACTTTTGGTGAATCAATCACAATTAGACCGCGAGCCTGGCAGAATTGATATCCTGGAGAGTCCGGAGCATCAAGTGCTCGAGTAGGAATGAGTCTATGTTTGCCGTTAGAATGTTTTTTAACTTTAACTTCAAGATAGGCCTGACCTGGAATGACTTTGGCTTCGAGCACTTTGCCATCGACAGGAGCATGCTGACGATGATAGTCGTATGGTGCGAGAAATGCGTGCATAAATTTCCCTCCAGCAAAGTCATTTGCGTACTTACTGTCTGCAAGCAACTCGCCAATGGTCCAAGGTAGGCCTTTCAAATGTACAATTGAATCAGTATTGATATCCCAAGAGCCATCGAAGGTCGAGTCTGCGGCACTCACAATAATCGCAGGGTTGGAGGGACCGTCAATGGGCCGGGTTCCTGGCAAGAATTTTCGCGCGAAAAATTCGTTGAAAGTGTGCCCTAACCAGCCTCCTTGTGGAACCACGTAGGAGTCAACATTGTAGTTCTCCGCAGTACGAAAAGTCTCTAGAGATTCTTCGGTAAGTGATTTAGACGTATTGAGAAATTGTCCCATGGCGTTGGAAAAATCGACTAACCATTCGGATAACGCCGTCAACGGCGGTGGTGGGTACGATGTAGGCTTAATAGGTGACTGAAAATCTTTAACCGATTTTTGATCGAGGATAAAGTACATCGTGCAAAGCATATTGTAAACGAAAGTTCCTGTTTCATCCTCTTTGGGCACCCACAATACCAAGTAATTAAGAAAATTGTAGAAATCGGTCAAACTGCCAATATTACGCATATCTTCGACGCCTGTCTTTTGAGCGTCATAGACCGCCTGCTCAAATTTATCATTCCAGTTACTGCCATCAATTATTTCCTTCAGCTTTTTAACAATAGGTTGATAGTCATTAGGAGTCTTAGGACTAGGGAAAGGCCCCAAAGATTGCTCAGTCATGTTTTTCCGAGATATAATTTCGACGGACTTGTTACGCGAAATTTTTTGTAGGAATCAAATAAGATCCAAATACGTTCAAAGGCAGAGTTCAAAGATTTTTAATATTTAGTGATAACTCAAAAGATAAGAAATTGCTTCTCACTCGGTATTAAGGGAGACTGGAGGTTATGTTGATGCCTTCGCATCTTTATATATTGTTAAAAAAAAATAATAATAATAATATTGCGCCATTTAGTCATTTTCCAAGGAAGAGTCGTGTGAATTCTTGGCATAACGGGAATGGCTTTAGAAGGTAACGTTGATTTTTAGAATCGCGTTCCGAAAAAGGATATTAATTTGATATCAATACAACAGCTGATTGATTGATTCAAGGAACGCATTCAACTCATCGACAATTACTTCACTGACAATCATTTCACCGACAAACGTTCACCGAAGGATATGATCAGATCATATACATATACAGTAATTTATATAAATTTTTTTTTAATATTGTCCTAAATTAGTAATATGAACTCTAAAAAAAGTGGCGTAATAACAATTAACATTACATCAAAGTTCATGTAACGCGTTGTCGACATATTATAATAAAATTAAATATATTATTATTTCTTTCTTATAAGAATAATCTTTTTTTTTTAATAATGTCTTAATTCGTAATTATTATAATATCGTTTTGGGACGACAGTATATGAACTTTAAAAAAAATGGCGCAATAATAATTACACCGAATTTCAGTAATTAATAAAATTAAATATAATTTTCCTTTTTTTTAAAAAAAAAATAATAATTCAATAAAAAAACAAGACATAAATTAAAATATTGTTATAAAAATAAATTTGATTTGCTAATAAAATTTTGAGTTTTGACCAAATAGTAACAATAAATATATTATTAGTATATCTTTCGTATAAAAATAATATTTTTTATTGCCCTAATTTAGTAATTATTATAACTTCAAATTTTTTTATTATCTCATATCAACATTATATGAACTTTAATTTAAAAAAAAAAGTACTAATTAACACGCTGCCGACATATACAGTAATTTTTAAATAAGATTAAACGTAAATTTTTATTTAAAAAAAAAAAATGAATATCTTTTTCAATAAAAATAAACTTTTTTTCTTTTTTTTTTTAATATTCTCCTAATTTAGTAATTATTATAACAAATTTTTTTTAATATTGCATATCATCTTTAAAAAAAGTGGCTTAAAAACATCTTATGTAACGCGTTGACGGCATATACAGTAAAATTGATGAAAAAAAAAAAATTTTTATTATTTTTATACGATTGTTCTAATTTAGTAATTATTATAGCCTCTAATTTTTTTTTAATATTATTTGAGACAAACTTCAAAAAAAGGTGGCGCAATAACAATTACACCTAATTTCATGCACACATTTCGGCTGCTAATTTAACCGGCATAAAGTGATGTAACTATTGATGTACAGTACAATGTGATTTTTCAATTTTTTTTATTCCAAGTTTATTACGAGATCGTCATTCCCAATGACGTATAAGTATTTGAAGTACAAGAAATTCTTGATAACATCATTAGTTTATTTCGTAATATCTTTGAAAAATTCACGTTCCATTTTTCTTCTATAATTTATAAAAAGTATTTATATTTTTTAATGGGAATTGCTAAATCTCACCGCAGGTGATTTTCACCACACCAGCATTAATGGGCGGAGTTTCATGTCATTTTTAATTCTGCCCAAAATTCTACCCTAATTCTGGTGAGGTGACAATCACCAGCGGTGATATTTAGCAATACTCCTTTTTAATACTGTATTTTAATATTAGTAAATAGGACAAATAAAATAGTTGCATATTTAGGCTTTCTATCAAGAAGCATCTTGTCGATGCTGTCGTACAAACTTCACGAGACGGTAATAAATGTTTTACCATTCTTGTACGTCTTGGTTATGAAATTATATTTAATATAAACAATATTAATCGTATATACTGTATATTAATAATAAATATTAATAATAAAAATAATTTTCGTGACAATTTATTTTAATTCAATGATTATACTTTTTTTCATGATATTTAAATTTTTTGATTCAATCTAATTAATCCTGGAATAGCTCTATAATTGGGGGTCTTCACAAAAAAAGTGATTGAGATTGAGATTGAAATTTAATATAGAATTTCAATCTGATTGAAAAATCTCAATCTCAATCTCAATCTCAATCACGTTTTTTGTGAAGGCCCCCATTGTTACTTAGGGTGAATCGGTGAGTTCCCGAGAAAAAGTAAGTTGATGCTCCAAGTATTAATATATAGGTGAGACCACTATCCATGATAACATGTCGAACTAATCAAAATTTTTTTTTCCTGATACTCATTACTTATTAGAATCAGTTTCTTCTTTGGTTAATACAAAGCCTACTATATCAACCTTGGACGAGAAATTATGAAATTTGGGGAAGAAAAATGTAATATAATTTTTATATTGAAAGTGAAATGACATTTTTTCATTTTTTATTATATTATAAATTTCATAATTTTTTAAGCATTTCATAACATAGTCCTATCACTTCCAAAGTTTATCCATTACGACATATTTCAAAATCATGAAAACCGGAATGCATCTACCTTTTTTTTTGATCATTTTATAATTAATTTATGTAAATAATACAAGCTGACGTAATAAATATGTAAAATTAATATGTGCGAAAGTTATTTAAAAGATTACTAATCGTTACGTTTCTGAATCCTGATAATAATAATAAACGTGATGCATGATATTGAATCACGTTACGCGACTTTCAATCTAGCCGATCTTTGGAGTCGCCGACACGTTACATGGATGGTATGATTTTTTATATATGATCTAAAGTATGCAAATCCTAAGATATCATACATGTATGAATTTTACATTCAAATACATGGCGATCAAGCAAAATATTACGCTATCTATCAATCTCAAATAGTATAATCAAAAAATAGTTCAAATGTTAAAGAAAAAGACAAATTTGCATTTTTTTTTAATTTAAATATTATAAATATACTAAATAATTTGTAAACAGTCAATTTTGGAAATATATTTGCATGTTTTGAATATAACAAATTTTAATTAGTCGATGTGTCATTTATAACTAAACCCAATTTCACAAACAAATAAACAATTCTTATAAAATCAACCTAAAAAAAAAAAAAAAAAAAAAATTAAATATTGGACACAAATTCTGTGATATCTTTAACAACTGATTTAGTGTCTTCCCATGGTGGTGAGTGTCCAACATCCTTATAAATGATTTTTTTCCCATTCTTAGCAAGATTTGCAAATTGTAAACTATGTTCAAGCGTAATTAATTTATCTTTCTCCCCGATAAGATTTAATGTTGGAATATCTAAAGAACTAAAGAAATCTCTAAAATCAAATTCTATAATTAAATAAAATTTTCTTAATTAAATTATATATAATAATGATTTTTTCCAAAAAATATTTTTTTTTTTAATTAATACTCACGTTTAACTTCAAATTTTCGATATTCAGGTGGTACAATAATAGATTCACCAAGCTTAAAAGCACGAAATTGATCAGATATTGGTTTAAAAGTTCTAAAATTCGAAAATCCGTTTAATCCATAAGCAATTGTTGAAAATTTATATTCTGGATCAATTGCTGCGATGGAATATTTTACAAGTTCTTCACTACTTAAACTTGCTTCTGTAAAGTTTAAATATATCATTCCTCCAATCGAAATAAATCCATCAATTTTGATATCAGGATTATTTTTCATAAATGTCATAGTAGTTGGAGTTCCCATTGACCATCCAATTGTAATTATTTTTTTATTTGGTTTGTCTGTTTTAATTTTTGTTATTACGGCCTGAAGATCTTGTCCACTTAATTCAAGTGAGTACTCTTTAATATCTCTAGGTTTATCACTTCGTCCAGTTCCTCGATAATCCCATCTAACAAGATGAAATTTTTCTCCAAGTTCTTCATCATACCATAATGGATGCCAAGATTGTCGTGATGACATATATCCACTGGTAAATAAAATTGTCGTCTTTTCTGGATTTCCTTTTTCTTCTACATAAATTTGAATTCCATTTCCACTACTAACATAATAATTAACAGTTTCTATTGGAAATGTATGTATAGGAACTTGCGCAATTATTACTTTAAAAAAGAAACAACTAATAATTGTTAAAATTTTGATCAAATTCATTTTTTTTTTTTAAACTTGGTGAATGGTGATAAAAAAAAAATAAAAAATAAAATAAATGTTTTTTTTTTCTTAATGAAAAGGTTTATTTACTGTCTATTTATGATAAAACTTTCTCAATTTTTTTTTTTGTATTTAATTAATAATGTTCTAGATTCTAATCTTTGATCGCTTATTTAGAAATCTGTTTACATATATATGTCTAAATTTCCTAAAAATTTATAAAATCATTATATCAATCAAAGTTGAATCAACCCCCATTTTAGAAATATTTTTTTTTTTTTTTCAAAAAATGACGTAAAACGACTGTAACGTGATAATAAGTATCTCTTTTTTCTCTTTAAAATTTTCCCTTGAAATTCTCTATTTATCAAAAAGATTTATATGTTAAAGTTAAACGATCAAAAATAAATCTACCAAATCTAAAGAAATATAAGAAACATAAAATATTAATATTATAATGGCAATTGTTTTTTTCACCTCTTTAACACTAGAACCCTTTTTTTGGCAATCAACTCCTGCATTTGGAGGATAAGAGAAATGTTGAAAACCACAAATGTAACGCAGTATTATCAGTTATACAGTATCCGAAGTCACGTGTAATCCTGCAAATCAAACCGTCATTTTTTAGGTGTAGGTTCGTGAATTGAATATTTAACATACTATGAATATAAATTTAGCAAAATAATAAATGTTTAACTAAATAGAAACTAATAAAAAATGAGGGTTATAACCCATAACCCATACATTTATAAATTAATTTCAATGATATATTCTTACCAAAGTCGTAAATATTGTCCAATCACACACAATAGCAGATCTCGTTTTTCAAACATGGATTTATTGACAACCAATCATTCATATTTTTTGGTTCAATAGTACAATACTCACATTTATACTTGTTTAGATTAACTGCACATGCATGATGTTTAAGATTTTTGATTATTTAGTATTATCTTTTGCATTGTCATATTGAACAAATGAATCACCGAAGTAGCACATAAAAAATAATATTTTTTCGCTCTGAACTTACAATGGTTGACTTACAATTAATTGTTACGTTATTAAATTAATTTCCATCTAATAATTTGACATCACTTTAATTTATTCTTTGATAATTAATTCCCAAATTTATTTAGCAAAAGATCCGTTAAAAAGTAAAAATAGCAGATAGAATAATTTCATTTATCGCCTTTTATGGTCGTCCAAGTCTATGGAAGAAATTTCTTAGAACCTTATTACGGTATGTGGTTTTAGTTGTCAAAAATTATTTAATCAATACTACGAAATTTTATTCATTAAATAAAAATACCGTAGATAAATAAATATAAAGCAAATAATAAATCATCAAGTCATCCTAATCAGTTTCTAAATTTCTAATTTAAAATCAGTACTATATTTCTGTCCATTAGTTTCAATCTTTACACTGACAATAATCTCCATTTGTCCTAAGATAAATTCATATCAAGGAGGCCTGAACCCAAGAGATCATAATCGGATAATATTAATGCTTATTCGGAATATAACAGATAATACTTTTTTTCGATCTAGGATCAACTGGAAGTTAAACTAGTATGCTACTAGTACTCTCAAATAACACCATCATATAAACCCTGTTTTTAATTAAAATAATTTTTTTTGGACTATTATATTACTTGAACTTTCTTTTTTGACTTCCATAAATAAAATTTCATTTATTTATTTATTTATTTTAAAAAAGAATGAAATCATTTATTAATGAACTTTATTGGACATAATATGAACGCATTGTAAATCTTTTTTAATAATTTTCCGAATGAGATTGAATGAGATTTTCAAAACACTTTTAAATTTTGTTTATTAAATGAATGGGATATAATAATATCGGATTCTCGGAATAAATCCGGTATGTTAAAGAGGCGAGTAAAATCTAAATAAGGGTAAGTGAATATTAATAATTTTGAACATTTTTTGCCAAGTGAAAATATTAGCCTCAAATGGGAAAAACATTTCAAAAAGTTAAACTTCAAATGGAAAAAGCATTTAAAAAAGTTTAACCTTCAAAATGGAAACCATTCAAAAAGTTACTTTTACCTTTAACTGCTATTTTTTTTGAAACCGTCAAAACGCTCAAATTAGCTTATTATAGTACTATATTGCATAAAGATAAAATCTCTCTGATAGAAAAAAAAATGTTATTAAGGGTATATTAATTATTTTTATAATCTTTTTTTATATATGATATACATTTTGAATGCGATCTGAAATTTATTTTAGCGTTAAATAATATTTTTTTTTGATAAAAAATGTTTGTTACTCTTGAAGCTGAATAATTATTTCTTTTTATTGCATTTAATTTATTTAATTTTAATTTCAAGTTCTCCATTGGGTTTCACTTGGATACGACCATCCTCATAACTAGCATATCATTTCCAGTCATTTTAGTTTCATGGTCATTGTATCGAAAAATAGTGTAAAAATCTTCTCTACTGCCAATGTGAATAGTGAGAGAAGTACTATAATATAGTGATTATCAGATGACTGTATCCATTGTTACTTTTATTTCTATTTAGTCTAATTCTTTTTTTCTGGACTGTAGCGACGAGAATACGTTCTTCAGATCCATACTTAGAAAAGATTTCAAGTGGATATTCAAGTGAAAAATTATCTATGTAATTATTGTTCCTTGAAGTGTAAATTAAATGTCTGTTTGGAACTGGGATAAGGGTAAAAGATAGATTAAAATGCATGTTGACTAGTTTTATATGTCAATCTGTTTATCAACGTCGAGAGCCAACAACACTAAAGAAATTTCCGAATCCCGCACCCGTGATTAATTTAAGGACAAACGATGAAATGGCATTATTGGACAATATACTGTATACACTTAAAAATTCAATTGTTTATTTATCAAAAGCAGAAAAATTTTTATTTCTATTCAAATATACTCGAAAATATAGTTGTATTCGTAAATGAAAAAAAAGAAAAAATATAAAATGGAATAGTCTATTTACTATATGTCGTAATGACCAAGTCAGAATCTTTATCTTGTGTTATTTTACTTTTGTTAGAATTAGTTGGTATATTGTTGATTGTAGGATCAATGCTATCAAGTTCTTCAATTACTTGACAAATAGGTGGTCTTTCGTCTGGTTCATGTTGCCAACATTCTATTTAAAGAAATTAAAATTATATTAATCTTATTGTAAAAATAAATTATACAATTATTTTTTTACTTACTTTTATAAAGTGAAACGAATTTATCATTTGTTTTTGGAATAGGATTTTCTCTTACACGATTAAAAATCATCAATTTAATAGAATCACGGTCAAATCTTTTTTCGAAATTGAAAGGTGATGAACGACTTGTTAATTCCCAGAATAATACCCCTAAACTATATATATCTGATTTTTCGGTCAAACCATATTTTTGAATTAGGTTCTGCTCAAAAAATTTGGGATCCATATAGGGTATGACACCATATGCTTTAGTATGACTAACTGAATCTTTTTTTTGACATGAGTGGCCAAAATCTGCTACCTTTATTTTACCATCATTTTAAGATATTATTGGGATGCTAAAAAAACAAGAATGTGTTAATTGCGCAATAAATAAATTAGATAACTGATACGAATATATTGTACTTACAAGATCTCCGTGTATAATCTCCTTATCATCATGTAACCATGAAATCGCATTAGCGATTTCTCTGGCGAATCTTAATTGACTCTCCCATTTAAAAGGTATAGTATCGTCTCTTAGATAATCTCTTAATGTCTTATCCGCATATTCGAGAACAATCGAGTAATTTGTTTCATCAAGTTTCGTAACTCCATAAAACGTAATTATATTTGTATGAGGATTAACTATTCCCATTAAATGAATCTGAAAAAAATAATAATGGATTTAATCAACAAAAAATATTAAAAATAGTTATATAAAAAAACTGTATAGGTAACACACCTCCTTAATAATAGCTTCTTCCTTGGGATTTTTGAATTTTTTAATTGCGAAATTTGATGCGTTTTTCCGGCCATAATAAACAAAGGCGGCTGCTCCAGAAGCAATCTCTTCAAGATTCTTAAAATCTTGAGGTTCATAACGATGAATTGTTCGCAATGTCTCGTCATCTAATAATATCTTTAACGTATTTTTGGTGTCACTCTTTTCAAGGCGCAGCTATTAATATTATTATCAATCAGTATATTGGGCGTTTAATCAGGAGATTAGGATGCACATATTTGGATATTGGGCGTTTGTATGAGAACTTTTTTGTGTGCAGCCCCGTGATAAAAAAAAAACCATTAAAATAGCGAGCTTTTGACCGTTGTGGCGCAGTTTTTCAAATTTATAGCTTAAATTTTAAAATAGTATCGGCACTATATATTTTGATGTATTAAATATTGTTCATTCTTATTTTTTCGAATAAATTGTCAATTCTCAAAGCTTTCTGTGTTTGCTTACATAAAGTTTTGCGCTTGGTATTTAGTTGTACAATAATAAAATTATAAATTTGCCCACATGCTAAATTTTTATTTACCAACAATTAGTAAACTCAAATTTTATTCTTTCAAAAATTCGCAAATAATGTAAAAGCACAATTAATATTTTATTTGCAATTTTATATTTTTTAAATTCTATCTTCACATCAGAAATAAAATAAATCTACTAGTAAGTGCAATATTACATTAAAGATTTTGTCAATATGTAAAGAAGGCTTCAACAAATACTTTTTCAAGTATTTGTGTAAGTACAGTTAAACTCCCCTCTTGGTTAAAAATTTTATCATAACATAGGGCGACCGCGGGATTATTTTTCCATTCTAAAATCTTGGTAATGAGAGGTAAAGTGGATGCTCCGAAGTAGCTAAACAAGGTATCTCTGGCTTTTGTAGTTAGTATGCTATGTAGAGATCACTGTTTTACCCATCATAAAAAAAAATTCTACTTTTCCATCATCTCCCACAAACCGTGGTAAACTATCATCCGATTCGCTTGGCTGTAACCTTTGACATATATCTTCCTTTTAATGATAGCACCAAAAGTAGTACAATAGTCCATAATCACTGCAACATTCAGCGATGTGAAGAGATAAATGTATATTTGGTGTTATCATTTCCTGCCCATAATTATCTTCCACCAAACGTGCAATTGTAAACAACTGGTTGTGGGCTTCTTCTAATGCATTATTATCAGTAATACGTGACACATTCAAATAAACGACCATAGCAATCCATAAAAACCAGGAAGATAAAAGTAAGTGCAATCCGCCAACGATCTTGTTCACTTGCAACGTATCTACAACCATGAATGAATTATCGCGAAACAGCCCATTTTCACTTAATAAACACGGCTTCTTGATCGTCAAAGTTTCTCCTGATTTTTGAGGCAGGATTAGGGTGTGGGGGAACAAGATCACACTTCATTAGGGCAGAAACAGGGCGTAGCACACTTCCCGTAGGCCGTAGTACACTTCCTATGCTCATTAACGCGCGTCTCTACATCATGATAACGTAAAAATACTGGTCTTGAAAATTTTACAACGCCTTCAAACATTCTCTCATCCCTGGCTCTGAATGTTCCGTTCCGATTGGGAATATTTGGAGTAAAAAGTACTTCCCAGTATTTATGAGAAAATGGACTGGTTCGTTTGTTTTTTGATCTTTATGATTGATATACAAAATAGCCGGTTATTTGTAACTATAAATTATTCCCATCAAAAGCTGTCTATGTAACCATTTTCTAAAATTCTAATAAATATTTAATTTTTAATCTAATTTATGCCAATCCTTTATATATCTAATTTCTAAATAACCTTTCATAATTATCATTAATATCTTCAATCAAATCACTTTTTAATTCATTTATCTTTCTACCTAAATATATTATAACCTTATTACGTATTTCCCTATCCAAGCATTTCTGAGAATTTCTCCACGCAGATAATTTGCATTAACATCTGTTAACAAGATGCTTTCGTTAGAATTTTATCACCTTTCTCCTCATTATCCTCTATTATTTCGTCCGTTTTCCTTGTACTTGCACTCTTGCCCCCTGCTTTCATTATATTCCGTTCTATACATTCTAATAATACTCCTCGCTATCTAGTCCTGTTTCAGATTTTTGTGCCGCTAATAATCTTAATTATTTGTTTTTACTCATTATAGTTTTCGACTTTCTTTTAATAATGTTTACATAAAACATTTCAAAGATAACACCTGACATAATCGACCTTCCCCAATCCACAACCGGGTTTACTAGGAAGGGGAAAAGGGGATAATGACTAATAAATGGAGGAATAGGGAATTTGTCGTAAGTCTAAAATCATAATTTGGGCATCGGCCTCCTCCTGCTTTTTGTCTATATATTTGTGCCTTTTTTCATTTTGGCCTATCATATTTTAATATTCGGAGAAAAAAAAAACCAAGATTAAGATAAAAGAAATACGGAAAATACGGAAATAATTTAAAGAAATTCTTAGTTATATATGTTATTATTGCACGTAATAACTGTTGTTTATTAATCTTATTAATTTTTCTCTTTTTATTCGATATATACTTTATCAAATATGTGTCTTTATATCCACTGTTATCGGAATATATAAAGATAGATAAAAGATAAGGGAAAAGTGAATAAAAGAGAATAAGGGAAAAGGAGGACTAACGAATAAAAGATAATAAGGAGAAAAGAGGAAAGCGAAGAGGATACATCCATACCCTTAAAAGCCCAGAATAATTTTTTAAATGTCTATATTTTTATTAGGCCATCATCAATCATTAGAAATTGTTCCCCCCGATATTGTCGGAAAGTGGAGAATAAACTGAAAATTTTTTTGAAATTATTTCAGAGAATTTCTTTTCAAAATTAAAATATTTTGAGATGTTAGAGAAATTAAGGATAAATGAGTGGCGAGATTAATGTTGTAAAAAGGGGGAAAGGAGATTTTGTGGTGACTTTTAAGAGATGATTAAATAAATCATAGTCACGTGGATTTTACTTTCGGTGTATGTTATTGTTATATCAAATTTGAGCAAAAATACACATATTAAAAGTAAATAAGAAAGATGCTGCGTTGTGATGATCATACCGGATTATACCGGATTCCCAAGTCAGTTTTGTTTCCGGTCGAAATCTAGATTATGAAATCCTAAGCGGTCGGCACATCCAAAAATTATTTTACTCTAGAATTTTTGAATTTGATATATTAAATTTGTGTAGGCGTGATTGCTTCTTTGAAATTTTCATACGGATCTTTTGTATTAGCGAACGTTTTCGAATAGCGGAATAGGTTCTGGTGGTGTACAATTTGGTTATATTAGCAATTAATGAAGCTGAATTTGAAGGCGTATGTGTGTGTGAAGGTCTTTCAAAAGATTTAAAGAACTTTAAATATTGTTGTAACTTTTAGCCTAGATTCAGGGTCGTGATTAACTAAAAACATAAATCAAATCAATATATTATAAGATATTGTTTTCCAAATCAAATTAATTATTATTATTATTATTATTAATTTTTCACATACCATTAAGTGATAAATATTTGAATTTTTCTGGTATCGTGCTATTTTCTGAAAATGATTTTCGATATTTTTCACGCAAAGACTGGTCAAACTTACAATATCCATACAATTTCTATAGGGAGTTTTCCCTTCAGCTATTTCCCAAAGCAGGATCCCAAAGCTATAAACTTCACAGTTATAATCATATTTGAGATATGGAATCCTCTCCGATAATAATTCGGGAGTTCAATAACGAACCCGTTCTAAATTTTCGTTTCGTTTGAACTCAGGAGATGTAAATGTAGCTGCTCTTGATGTGCGACATAATTGAAAATTTGAAAGTTTTGCCGTATCATTAAGTGTTACTGTATCATTATGTGTTACTTTCTCAGCTCTAATATCACGATGCACAATAAAAAAAAAAAAATCAAAAATTGCTTATAAAAAAACTTTTTTTATCAAAGTAAATTTATCAAATTAAATTACCTCTACACTTCACAGAAAACTTAATCCCTGAGCAATATCAAGAGACATACGCAATTTTAATTTAATGTTTACGATTTGTATAAAAATCGCGTAAATTTCCATGGTCTGCCCATTCCGTTACAGAGTACTATTATTTCCATCACAAGTAATTCCATAAAATTATTTGATATTTTGACAATCGTAAAGAATTGTGACTTGATTTTGTACAGCATTTTTATTCTTTGGAAAAAGTTATGCTTAAGGTTGATTCATACTTTCTAATCATTATTAGTATCTGCTCCACATTCTAATAATACTCTCGTCATCTAAATTAAGATCATCATCATATAAATTATCAATGTCTATTTTCTACTTCCCCCTTTCTTCTTGAGTTAGTTCGGGTAATTCATTTAGTCCTTTTCTGGTTATTCCTCTAATCTTCCCTTAATATTTGGCTCACTCTTGGTTCGTAATTTTGAATCCGTGCTGCTAATAGTCTTTTTAATTTGTTCTTGTTCTTTATAGTTTCGGTCTTTCTTTTAATAATGCTTTTGTATAACTCAACATTTTTTTAATTAGAATGTGCAATTTGTCTTTTTCCATAATTTTGTCGTAAGTTTGGAATAATAATTTGGGCATTAATATACTCCTCCTGAATTTTTGTCTATATATTCGTGCCTTTTTTCATTTTTTTCATTTTTGGTCTATCATATTTTAATTTTCGGCGAAAAAAAACAAGATATAAATTAAAGATAAAAAAAAAAATAAAAGAAGCCACGGAAATAATTTAAAGAAATTCTTAGTTAAAACTGTCATTTATTAATCTTATCAATTTTTCTTTTTTTGTTCGATACATACTTTGTCATATGTATATGTTTTTGTGCTCACTGTTATCGGAATACATAAAAGAGGAGGGCAAAGTGAATAAAAGTGAATAAAGAAAAAGGAGGAGGAATTAACGAATAAAAGATAATAAAGATAAAATAAAAAAAAAATATGGTATTAAACTGCAAAAATGTAAATAAATTATAGTCACGTGGATTTTACTTTCGGTGGTACATATATATCATACATTATTTTTAAAATCTAGATTAAATCCTAAGCGGTTGGCACATTATTTGGTAAGTGTTAAATGTCAATTTTAAAAAAAAAATATTTTTTTACTCAAGAATTATATATTAAATTTGTTGTAGGTGTGATTACTTCTTTGAAATTTTCATACGGATCTTTTGCATTAGTGAATTTTTTCGAGTAGGTTCTGGTGGTGTACGATTTTGGTTATTTTGTGAACTATTAGAAGCTGAATTTGAAGGTGTATGCGTGTGTGAAGGTCTTTCAAAAGATTCAAAACAATCACAAAGAACTTCAAACATTGTTGCAACATTTGGCCTAGATTCAGGGTCGTGATTAACGGCTAAAAATCGAAATCAAATCAATATATTATTATATTATTATTATTATTATTATGATATTAATTTTTTACATACCATTAATTGATAAATTTTTGAATTTTTCTGGTATCATGTTATTCTCTGAAAATGATTCTCGATATTTTTCACTCACAAGACTGGTCACTCTTACAATATCCACACAATATCTATAGGGAGTTTTTTCTTCAGCTATTTCCCAAAGCAGGATCCCAAAGCTATAAATTTCACAGTTAAAATCATATTTGAGATATGGAAGCCTCTCCGATAATAATTCGGGAGCGCAATAACGAACCCGTTCTAAATTTTTGTTTCGTTTGAACTCAGGTGATGTAAATGTAGCTGCTCTCGATGTGCGACATAATTGAAAATTTGCAAGTTTCGCTGTATCATTAAGTGTTACTAATATATTCTCAGCTCTAATATCACGATGCAAAATCTAAAAAAAATAATAAATAAAAATTGCTTATAAAAAACAACTTTTTTTTATCAAGTAAATTTATCAAAACTGAATGATTAATAATTACCTCTACACTTCTTAAAAAACTTAATCCCCGAGCAATATCAAGAGACATACGCAATTTTAATCTAATGTCAAATAAGTTTTTACGAGTTGTATAAAATTCGCGTAAATTTCCATACTCAGCCCATTCCATTACAGAGTACCATTTATTTCCATCACAAGTAATTCCATAAAATTTTATGATATTTTGACAATCATGAAGTTCGTTAAGAATTGTAACTTGATCTTGTATAACATTTTTATTCTCAGAAATATCTTTGAATGCGAATTCTCTACATCTATTTTTAATATCAACCCATTTAGTCACGCGTCCACCTTTACGTGGTTCCTTAGCAGTTTCTTTGAAGTCAGAGAATTTTAGTAGTTGTGTTTTGTTACTAGCCCTATCAGTCTTCTCATTCAACTCACTTAGTTGTAAAACCATTGATTTAAACCCATCCTGTAAATCTCTTACATCATAACCAATTTCTTCAAAACTCTAAAATTATTAATAAAAATTTGAATTCTGAGCATATTAACATAATTTAATGATCTATGATAATTTATGATATATAAGATTATATTAAAAGCTTACTTTAATTAATTTCTCTGGATCAGCTCTTAAATGATACTAAAATTATTAATAAAAATTTGAATTCTTAGAATATTAACAATAATTTATGATTATATAAGATTTATATTAAAAAGCTTACCTTAACTAATTCCTCTAGATCGATTTCATCATTATCAGGAAGTTTAATCTCCAAACTGATTAAACAATTTTCAAAATCTCTATATATTGCTTTATAAGTTTGCTCAATACTTTTTGGTTGAGGTAAAGTTGATATTTGAGAAATTTCTTTAATAAATTCTTTAATTCTTCTTGTGGCATGAATTAAATTTTGTAAACATTGATAATTTTGGTTATTAAAAAATTCTTGATCTTGAACTTTAATATTAATTGCTGTCGTTAAATTTGCGTCACAAACTCGTTTTTTTAACATATTACAAATTCCTGTATTATGTTCGACAATTATTGGAATATCAGTTATTTCTTTAAGAATATTTTCAATTTCATCTTTTGAAGAATAAAATTTTGCAATTTCAACGTCGGGGTGATATTGACTCATATTTTTTTTTTTTAACACTTTTGAATAATTGAAATTTTTTTTTTTATGGAGGAATATCGAGCATTTTTATAAAAAAGAATAACGGAATCATTACTCCGGATGGGAAGAAATGAATCATTATATAATAGTTTTAGCTTTTTTTTTTAAAGAAAAAAAAAAGGAAAAAGAAAACTTCTGAAAATTTTTTCGATTTACGTATACTCCGCATTTGATTTAACCACAAAGTCCAAATTAGGAAATTAACAAAATTTTCATTGTGACAACTGAAATGTACTACGGAAAAAGCATCTACTACAATCACATGATACGGAGTATTTAAATTTTGACCTAACTTTACTTATATCAATTTGTAATTTTATTATGATTATTCTATTAATATATAGATTTCTAGAATTTAATTAAAAATTCAATACAATTAATTGAAATGATTTTTTACAATCCAATTGCTTGTTTTGAGAACTAATCCGAGATTATTATACCAGGCCAATGAATGTTATGATTGAAGTTGCTTCATCTTTCTAACATTTATTAATAATATTGTGATTAGAAGACAAGCACCTGCCGGTATTGATGTATAAATTGTCAACCGAATAAATTCTTTATTAAAATCCATATTCCAATACAAATCCAACATCATAGAAAGATATATAAATAACTTGATTTGTTTCATTCTTAAAATTTGTGATTTGCACGAATAAATCTACAACAGCTGCAAAGGTAACCAAAGATACCAAAGAGTTTTAGGGTGGAACTCTAATAGAGAAATTGAAAATGCGAAGAAGTGATGAACATAAACAAAAGCAAATCGTAAACATACTCCTTTTCTATGTTTTTTTTAAATCATGATCTCGCTCTTAGATAAGCTATTCTGTCTGTATTGTTATTAAGATCATTTTTGTAATTTTTGTAAAACATAAGCTCCGATCCGTTCAAATTATCAAGAATCTTTCGTAAGTCTTTCGATAATTCTGGATCAGCTGAATCAGATGTTTTAGTTACAGAACTTTTTGCATCTTTAGGAGATACATCAGTTGAAGGACCGTTTGCATTTTCAAAAGATAAAAGACCGTACTCTATTTGTAGATCTGAAATGACAGAATATTGTTGTAGATTTACTAGATTAAAAAACTTTGTACATTCCTTAGATCTTACCATCTCAGCCATATTGAAATATCCTAACGTTAAGAAAATTTAAAAGAGTAGACGTTAAGAAAGTGATTAAGCCCCTAATTATACTTTTATCTACACATGACATATATTATACATTCCTATATATATTGAATTTTTAAACCTTTACTAATCAACTAACAAATAGATAATACTTGCTTAATTTGCAAACCAACCAGTATTTTACTAATCAACTAATAAATAGATAATACTTTGCATACATCCCATCCATTAACAATTATACAATTATTCCAATTATCCCATAAAATAATAAAAATAATAATAATAATTGACAAGTAAATAGTTTTGTCAAATCCAATGAATTTTATTAATCATAAATACAATACATTTTTTTTTTTATTTTCTATTACTGTTCATCAAAATCAATATTAAATATTTTAAAAATATTTGAAGCTTCTAACATCATGGATAGAAAAAAAAAAATAAAGAAAATTATTAGACGATAATTCTTTGTTTAAAAAACCATTATCTTGTTTCCTCATTTTCTTCATCAACAATATTAAAATTACTCATCCCTTCCGTGATTTCTTCATCGTCAGCAACACTACCACTACCCTTAATTCTAGGGGATCCAGGTGCTGACAAAGGTTTAGGAATTTTGGCTTTAATATAACTTTCAAATTCTCCAGCTTCAGCTCCAGCAAATGAATCAGGGTATGTTCTGTATAAAGCTAACTTTCTTGCTCTAACATATTCCATACCCATAATTTTCCAATCTAATAAATCTGATAACCTTTCAGTTCTATTACGTTGAGTAATCCTCTGACGTCGGGATTTTTGACAAAATTGTAACATATAATCAGCCATCTGATTTATTGATTCTTCAGTCGACCTTGTACGACGATCCACAATGTGTATACCATAATCTTTTAAGAGAAATTTTTTAGATTAATATTTTTAAATTGATTCCATTAAAAATCAAAAATCATATATATTGTTAATAAAAGTTACCAGCAGGTGTTTCAAGTATATCTTCCATAAAGCCACCGTATCCCGAAAGGTTTGATGTGATACAAGGTACACCCATAACAGTACATTCTGCAGGTGCCGTGCCCCAAGGTTCATAATAACTGGGAAAAACGCCAAGATGACATCCACGAACGAAATCTTCATAATCCAATCCAATTAAAGGACTACCAGAATTCATAAATTCTGGGTGAAATATAACTTTCACTCGATCACCTGGACTATTTAACAATCGTACGTGACGAATAGCATTTAAAATGGGATCTGATGCGTCATCAACCATATTATGTGTGACTATTGGTGGCCATCCTCCACGTTTTAGAGCAATGACACGTCTTTTCAAGAATACTTTATCTTTACTTGTGAGTAATTCTTCAGGTTCCACTATCGCATCCACGATATCACCACTGTAAGTTAAAAAAATAATGATATTTAAATTGAAGTAATAAATAAAAAAAAAAAGTGAATGTTTTATATATAAAAAAATTAAAAAAAGTTACCCAGCATAGCGAGCGGCTTTTTCAAATATTCTTTGTCCAATCTTTTCCGTAATATCTTTTATAGTTTCTTTTAATTGCTTGGTAACAGCTTGGCCTTTCAAAGATTCAACAGCAAAAGACTGTGTAGCAGCAGGCATAACTATGAAAGCCACGACAGTTGCCGGCGAATTACAAGCTATTAAACGAGAATTTAAACCTGATAAAATGAAAAAAAGTTAAAGCAATTTTAATATTTTTTATAAATAGAATCAGGAATAGCTTTTTCTAAAGTACCTACGTCCTAATGATTCGATAAATGTATCAATGCCTTTATTTTTAAATTCATAATGACCGGCTGTAAAGAAATATAATGTATTATCCAAATCGAAATCATAATGACCATAAAAATGTCCCCTAACAAAATCATGAATCTTTTCCTTATTTTGTGCGTGTAAATTTTGAAATTCATGCATAGCGGAAAACTTCACTGCATTTAACCCAATAGGAAGGACACCATCTAAATTAAATAAAATTTATCGTAAAATATATATTTTTAAATAAATAAATAAATAAACTTTAGTATAGATCATTAAACTCACCTGGTTTTCTTCGTAACAAATGTTCAGCTTCATAAGCAGTAATTTGACTAACAGTAGTAAATACATCAGAACAATGAGCTGCAGCACGTTCAATATGATATCGATGATATATTCCACGTTTTCCAGCCTCCTCTTCAACATTGAAACTTTTTATATTATTATAAAAATCCACAGAACCGGAAACTAAATAACGACCGAGTAAAGTTGCATGAGAGGTAAATATAGTTGCCAAATCGATATGACGTTTCCTTATGAGAGGAACTCCAACAGCGGCCAACCAATCATGAAAATGTGCTATCACCGCGGCGTTTTTTTCACGAGCAACAAACTAAATTTTTTAATTAGTATTTAAATATCATATGAAATCACGTGTGTGTAAAGTTTGGTAACACAAAACGCAATATACGTAAAAATTACATCATTTAAAAACCAGGTTACTAAGTAACCAAACAAAATTGCATCATTAACTTCTTGATCATTTGGGGGAGAAGGAATACTGGCGACCTTCCATAAATCAGCTTTCCATTCTTCCAATTTTGTAGAAACTGAACCAGTATCGAAGAGAAGAACATGAGGAGCACTTTCAATTAACCATCTTCCATACATCCATCGAATTCCTTGACGAGACATTTCTTCGAGAACCTCTCTCATGGGATGATTAGACACTTCTTCAGGTTCAACTTCAGCCATCGCAGTTTTATAATATAAGGGACCAATGAGAGTATATCGGTCACCAAATTCATGAACAGTTACTGGAGCTTTTGATCTCATTACACTATAAATTCCGCCAACTATCAAAGAAAAATTAATTTAAAGGAAAAATTAATTTTAGGGAAAATTAATTTTAGGAAAATTTTTAGTTCATTTAAGTTATCATCATCATCTTTTAAGAGACCATCATTATTTTTTTTAAATACCTTTGTTTGCAACTTCCCATGAAACTTCGAATAATATAGGATTATTAACATCGCGATGCGTCATTTTTTGTTAATAGAAAAATATGAATTATGAAAAAAAAAATGAAAGAAAAAAAAAAAAAAAAAAATATATATAAAAAATATAAAAAAAAAAAAAAAAAAATAAAAAAAAAAAAAAAAAAAAAAAAAAAAAAAAAAGAATATATATAAAAAATATAAAAAAAAAATGAACAA
>QZLH01000006.1:270931-297668 GCA_003833135.1 Oehlia diaphana
AATAGCAAAAACATTAAAAAATTATTGTGATATTATTTTGAGTTATTTTTATAGACCTAGATACAATATAATTACAAAATAATAACAAAAGTATAACAAAAATATTTTGATGTATTAAATGCATTTTTGTAGTATGTTAAAATTATTATAAAATCATTTCAAAAAATTGACCATTCTTTACTATCTCAAAAATACCTCAAAAATATAATGATATATTTTAAAAATTTTACAAAATAATTGCACAATTGTTTTGAAAGCCATTGTATCTAGGTCTATAAAAATATTTCAAAAAATTGGCTATTTTTAGTAAAGTTTTTAGTAAAGTATTTTAATTTGGAAAAAACTAGATATTTAATGATAAACTTTTTATTATGTTATAATTATACAAATATGTAATATTTACAAATGCTGCACTATAGCTTCAAATGATAAATTTTTAATATTTAAACTGAAATTTATAAAAATTATTTAAAAAATATATAAATAGATAGTAGATAAATTTATTAATTTATTTAATTTTTCAGAAAAATATTTTTTATTTAGTTTTTTATTTCAAATTACTGGAAGTGATCATCACTATTGGCCAGAATTATTAATTTTTACTGGCATTATATTTTTTTAATGCTAATTAATCATCATAATTTCAGTCACCAGTAATAATCATCCCTGATAATAGTTAGAAAAATTCTTTTATTTATATTAAAATTCAGTATATTAAAATCAGGTAATTTCAAAACTGAGATAAAATGCTATGATTATTTAAAATATATTAAAGGTATAAGTAAATTTCTTTAAATAATTGTATTAACCAAATTTTAAACTTTATTTTAAAAAATTACCTGATATTATAAAAATAAATATATTAGTTAAATTTTATGTAAGAAATATGCTATTTTATACTTCAGATAATTATCTAACAATACTAACCTCTACTAATTCTAACAATTCAGAAGAAAAGTAAAATGGATTGGATTTTCTTACCTACTTTTAAGGTATTGGTATAGTGAAAATTATGGTAATAATTTTGTATTTAATAGTTTAATATCTTATTTTATATTGAATTTATTTTTTCATTAGTATTCTTAGAGAGAAATAATTACATGAGTGGTCTATATAAAAATCCATCACTCATCTCAGTTTTTTAGCTAATTATCCTTTTATAGGTAATCCCGGCCGAAATTTCATTACCATTTTTAGGAACATGCCGAAATTATCATAATTCCGGCTTCAAAAAATGCGTAGCCAATAGTAAATTTTTTCCTCCTTCTGCGCTTAGCGGATCTACAGTACATTTTTAGTGGGTAATACAACTGGTATATGATCTGATAACCATAATTTCTAAACTTTTTAATAGTTCAATGAATTCAATTATAAAGAATACAAAGCAACCAATTGTAGAATTTTTTTATGATTTACAATGTCCGTGGGCATATATTGCTTCCAAACGAATTGAACAAATAACTAAAAGAACAAATGCTAAAGTTATTTGGACACCCGTTCTTTTAGGAGAAATTTATAAAGCAATTAAAGCTCCTCAGGTAGCAAAGATTTAAATATTTAAATATTTTTTTTTTTTTTTAAAAAAAAAAATAAAATTAAACCTAATTTGCAATTTGCAAATAATAGGGTAAAGCAGGTATATGAATAAAACATCGAATTTATTCGATTTTTCAAACTAATTAATATCTATTAGGAAGCGCAACAGATGTAATGCCACTACCAAAAAAACAATACATAACAAAAGATTTGTTGCGTACAGTACAAAGATACAACATAGAATTAAATTTTCATCCTCGCCATCCAATCAAAACTCTATATGGTACAGTACAATCTTTAAAAATTATCAATTCTTTTAAATCTTTACAAATTAATTGTTTTTTCGAAAAATAGCTTTGAGGCTTCTCCATGCTACGCCACAATCTTATCGCGCAGCATTAACTCGCGCATTTTATCGATTATACTGGGTTGACAATGCTGATATTTCTGATCTTTCACTTTTATTAAATACTGCGCAATCACTTAAAATTCCATATGATGAACCACTTGATTCATCTATATTCTCCAATAAAAAATATCAAAATTCGCTTAGTTCTTCCACAGCAAGAGCAGTTGAATATGGCTCACCGGGAGTGCCTAGCTTTTGGTTGGAACAATATCCAGGAGGTGGAAGATTATATTGGGGACAAGATAGATTACATTTTGTTGAAGCGGCATTAACATCCATTTCAACAGGTGTATCTATAGAACAAATGGATTTATTAAAGTTTTATCCGAGATGTTCTGTCGAGAATAAATTTAACGGCAATAATAAAAAAGCGAAAACGTTGAAATTTTGGTTTGATTTTTCTTCGCAATATTCTTATATTGCGTATACTCAATTGAGCTGGATTAAAAAACAAGCTAAATGTGAAGTTAATATTGAATATATGCCATTCCTTCTTGGATTTGTGTTTGATAGGTAACAGATCATATATTAAATTGGTTTAAATATCAAAATTTTTAAATTAAATACTCTTTAATATTCATTTTCTTTCTGTACCTTTTGTAGAATTGGAACTCCACAAACACCAGTTTTGAAATTAAATGAAACTAGAAAAGCATATGATATTAGAGATATGTATGAATGGGTACAGTTTTGGAACCAAGTCGGTGATAAATTTAAGTTTTATTATCCTGATGTGTTTCCAATCCGTAGTGTAAATATTTCGAGAATATTTTTGTTGGAACCTAAAACTCTTGAGTGTATTTGTAAGTAAAAAACCGAAAAAAATATTTTTGTGAATTACCGATTTCATACTTGCGTCTGTTGGCTTAATACTTTATTATAAGAAATTTATTTACTTTCATTATTTACTTATTTTCTTATTTTGTTTTGTAAGTTAAAGCATGTTGGGTCGATAACATTCCAATTGGAACCTCAAATGACCTTCTTATAGAAACTCTTAACAAATCTGGATTCGATGGTAATGCTTTATTCCAAGCTACCCAACAAAATGTTAATAATGTTAAAGACAAATTAAGAGAGAATACTGACCGAGCTATTAAATTGGGTATGTTTGGAGCACCGGTGTTTCAAGTGGATGATGGAGAATTGGTTTGGGGACAAGATAGAATAAATGTTGTATTAGATTTATTGGATGGTTGGACATGGCAGAGTAAATACATTGAAACCATGAAAAAGGACGATGAAAAAGCAAAACTATAGATAATTAAATATGTCCGATGGTTTTTGATTAAATTACTTTATGATTTATAAACAGGGCAATATCATACTACCTTCCGTTCGCTAGTTTTAATTACATATCCTTGTCTTCTTTTTTCTCCTTTGTTTGAAACTTTGAAACATGCAAGGACTGAATAGCTGATAACAATTATTTAATTTTCTCTTACTATTTCTTTTAAAATAAATTCTTATAATATTTAAATCTTTATTCTATTTGTAATCTTTTATCTATCGTACATTTTAGGATATTTATATAATAAAAACATGTACTAACATTCTTTAATAAAAATCCTATCGATAAATAAAACGTAAAAAAAATTTTAGTAATAGTATATATAATCCACTGTATATATTATATCATCTACCAATTAAATTACCTCAAATCTCTCTGGCATTAGAACAGGTCCAATAAGTGTCCAGGTGTATAATAATAAACAGATCCAGCTGGAAACAACTTTTACCCATACAGCAACAATACTTTGTCCAATGATAACCAACTCTTCAGATCCAGTAGTATTTATGTTATTCCTATAATTAAAATTAAGAAATTATATTCAAATCAATAAATATTAGAAAACAAATAAATTCCAATAATTTTTGATATACTTACCAATTTGTTAGAAGCATCGCGACATACATGGAAGCGACCGCAAATATGAAATGAAAGGATCCATAATTATAAGCTACTCCATTCTTTTCATCGTCATGACCATCATCGTCGTCATCTAAAGCTGAAGCTGGCATTATACTAAAAAATTAAGATATTTCAGTAATAAATAATTTACAAGTTTCAATTTTAATATAAAAGATGCTTACCCGCTCTCAATAGCGTTATAAGACGCATCGGAACGCGAATTCGATTGGAAATCGTTAGGCAAGTTAGTCTTCTACAACAAAAATTCTTTCTAATGTAAAATTATATTTAGCAATTAATATCTTACTTTGAGTTGCAGCTCTTGATGTCGAATATGCAATCGCCAAGAATGTAAGTATAGTTCCAAGAATGATTGTAGTTGTACGCGTGCCACGGTTCCTTATCAATGGGTTGCACATATTATCATCGGGTTCGTTAGCGATTGCACTTAAAATAATATAAGTACAATAAATAGTCACCATTGAAGCTTGTGATAATCCTGAGCGAGGATTAGCTTCTTGCACAACTGGAGTAATGCATAAGAATATCACAATAATACATAATATAAGATTAAAGGTTATAAAAAATTGGTTAAGACCACATCCAGATCCAGCAAAAAATTTGTACATTATTCCTGTAAGTATAATTGAAGTTAATAGCATGGCAAGTGTTGACCCAATAAGAAGATATTTCCATTTATTATCATCAGATTCTTCCCATTTTTCTATACAAGTTTCACTCCACGTATGAGCAAAATCTACTAAGAGCACTAATCCAATTAAAATAAATAGTGTTGCTCCTATCAAGGCAATATAATTGCCCCAGAACATGAAAAATTGATTTGGAATGAAAAATGAAGCTACAACAAAGATAATCCATCCAATTATCTTAACTCCCCACCAGCTATGAGAAATTAAAAATAACGATTAATAATTTTTTATAGAACAAAAGAATATGAACATATTTACTAGTATTACCCATTCTGGATTGCAGCCCTATTATCATGCGTATCCTTTACACCAATTACAAGTAGTCCCAGAATAAAATGAAAAAATGACAACGCAAAACAAATACGATGAACCTATCAATTTAGATTATAAGATTAACAAGGTTAAGAAGTAAATCAAATAACAAAATGCAATATAATTATTAAGCTTACGGCTAAGATTCCGTAACAGGTTCCCTCTTGACAATTCAGGTGTAAATAATCATACGTTATTTTCTCTAGCTGCTTTATAGCCCAATCTGATAACATTATCCATGCAAGCTTTTTTTATAGATAAAATTTATTAGGAATATAGAATAGTAAAATGACATACAAAGTTAAATTTGCTTAAACTTTTACCATAGAATTCAAAAGTAATATTATCTAAAAATAAAAATTAAGGGCAATATAAGTTAGTTTAGATGGATAAATAGTGATTTTTAATTTTTAAATACTACTCACTGCAAACCCTATCCTAGTCGCTATTGAATTATTACAATTACATGATTTACAAGCTAAATTACAAGCTGCTGCGGAGAAGCAAGAAACAACTGCCGAAGAAACCCATGAAACAGGAGCACCAAGAAAACTAAAAGCAAGCCCCATTATTTTGGTAAATAAAAGCTAAACACAGCAAAATTAAATAAAAAAACAGAAGAAAAAATCAACCGAAGAAATATTTTATATGCAAAATAAACAAGACTTTTTGACTTATTTATGATCTACCATGCATGAAGCTAGATAATCAAGCAATTTAAATTTAATAATTTTTATTTTTTAGAATATGGACTACTACAACTTTACCGATCCTCTTGCATTAATTCTTCAAGAGTATGAAGACACTAATGAAGAAAAAGTAGAATCAACAGAAGGGCAAGTTGAAGATAAAGGTAATTTAACAATTCAAAAAAAAAAAAATTTATTTTTTTCGGATGTCTTACCTGTTATTTTATTAATTTCAAGTCGAAGAACCAAACAAATCAAAGGACCAAATATTTTCAGAAGTATCGTCTGCTGCTTTATCAGATTCTTTAAGAAAAACTACAAACAATAATTTATCCGAAAAACATTCCAATTCAACCAAATGTCAAAATTGTAACGTCAACGCTTGGAAATACAAATGTCCAAAGTGCAATTTTCACTCATGTTCATTGAAATGTTGTAAATCACATAAGGAAAAGTATTCATGTGAAGGTATAAGATCGAAAGTGAAATATGTTCCACTTGAACAATATGGATATGAAAATTTAATGAGCGGTAAATGTTATGTGTTAATTAGTTCCTTATTGAGTTTAACAGACCGAAATTAAAATCAATTATATATTTTAGACTATGTCTTTCTTGAAGACATATCTCGCACAATAGACTCTGCTCATCGTTATATGAGCGATAAAAAACAAATATATGAAGAGTGTAGAAGAAAATACCTCCCATACTCTAAAAAGCGCAAATTTAATAAATATAAAAAAAGACATTAAACAACGGTTATATTATTGGATCTTTGCAAGTTGTAACTGATTATTCGAACACAATGTATATGAATAGATTAATTATTATTGAATACATTCCTTTAAAAAATACAGGAAAAAGAATCTATCAAAAAAGACACTAGTAAAATTATTATTGAATTTAAATAATAAAGAAAATAGTATAGTATATAAAAAAATAATTAATTTTAGAACATGAATAATAGTTTCTTCTATTCTAATTTTCGTACTTCATACTCTAAATCATTAATCCGACCCGTTTTTTGTTTATAAGATGATGAGCTAGATTTTGATTGATAAAATCGGTAATCTCTTGGAACAAGTTTAGGCCAATCTATAAATTCGCCACCATTTTCCACAACAAATCGAAGTATAAATATAATAATAACTAAATCGATAAACATCAACAATCGAGCATAATATTTATAACCTAAAAAGGAAAGTTAAACAATGTTAACATATTCAAATGTAATATAAGACAAGCTTTTGAATTGATTAATACCTTCTGGTAAAATGAATAAAAGTAGCAAAAATACCAAACACGCCAATAATACTCGAGGAATCTAAAAATAAATATTTAGAATGTATTGTTAACTATTAAATTATTCACTTTCACAAAAATCATAATTATTGCAAATTACCAATTTCGTTTGCATGGATCGAGTATCGATCCATGGTGATGCGGCTCCATGTTTTACTACGTAATTACCCAATAACAAATCATATGCATCCTACAATCATTTAAGTATTGATTGTATTGATTAATTAAAAGTATTAAAATTTAAATTACAAATCGACATTGAAAAATTTACCTGTCGTGAACCATCCATAAAATTATTAAGAACATAACGCGTCACAGAACTTTGTAAATCTGAAGCAACTCCCTTTTTAGTTCTATTACCAGTTCTAAAATAGAATATGATTTAATATTTATTATAGCAAGAAAATTCGGTAAAATGTAAATTAATAACGTACCGGGTAAAATCCGTTTTTTGAGCACCAGTACCAGAATAAGGAAAACTAATAGCATCAGCGTTATCAGCCCATACTATCAATTAAAAAAGAAAAAAAAATAAAATAATATAAATATCATATTATGACTGCAATAAATAAATTTCCGAATAATAATTTTAAAATACCATTTCTAAATATATCCATGAAACTTGCAATTTCATCAATTCGTTCTTTGCTACTAAGTACGCCCACTTCACGTAATTGTTGTGTCAACACCCATTTCGCAAAGTTAGACTGAACAACATTGGTTCTGTCAAGACAATCCATGCAATTCGTACGAATTACGGATGTCTGAGATTTGATAATGCGTGAATCATCAGCGTAGAAATACCTGAAATGAATTTGAAAAATAAAAAAATTAAATCTTTAATATGCTAAAAGTGTATATCTAGAAAATTTTTGATATACCCTTGTTGTATTAATTCTTCTTCAATAGTGTCAAGTAAAATCTGAATTCTATTCCACCGCATTTTGCTACATTCATGATGAAAATCAAAATGGTAATATCGTATTCTATGGTCATTTAGCTGTTTCACAGTCCTCTCATACGATTCTCCCATAGGAAATTCATATCCTTTTTTATTAACAAGATTAACTAATAATTGATTTCCATATATTCTGGTTTGTTCATCAAAATGTCGATGAAAAGCTTCAAGCTAAAATAATAATATGTTGGCACTTACTAATTTTATCATGAAAATTGACAACAACAGAAAAATATAGAATATATTACCGTATTGGGTAAATCCATTATTTGTAACTTCGGTGTATATTTGATATTATTGACTTGGGCCCAATAAATGGGAATAGATCCACGTGTTTGAACATAAGACAACTTGATTTTGCCTTCAAAAAAGGTGGATGTATTACCATCTTCAATGGGATCCAGTAAAACAATTTGCTCAGTCTCGTTGAAATTAGAAACATTCCCCTCTGCGTCAATACCGCGTGAAAAATATCGCGTTCCTGAAATGAAAACATAAGGATTTAACATTAATTACATTAATTCTACACTATAAACATAATTTAATAATTAAAAGAAAAAAAAAAGATTTAGTACGTGCCAGCACGGTACCTGCTTCGGCGTGAAATCAGAGAGAATACAATGTCCCTATTTTTGATTCTTGTAAAAACAATGGAAACGACTATTGTAACGAGGAAAAAAATTAGTTACTTTGAATAATTTTGAGTAAAAAATTTACTAATAATTATATCATACATCCAAACACCACTGGAAGAATAAAATCGCTTAGCTATTAATCATCGAAATAATTGTTAGTAATAATATTAATGTCGATAGAATACAAAAAAATATTTATACTTACATCTTGGTCAGGATTTCTAGTAGTGACATCAATAAGTTTTGATTGCAAATAACGATTCCAAAAAAATCTGTCATCAGCCTAATATTATATAAAAAGATAAATCATTGTAAACTATGTCGTTATTTAATGTTCTTTTAAATAAAAATGAGATTTTGCGTACTCTCTGCCATAAAGGTCTAGATGTCAATTGTGCTTGCCTTTGCAAAGTATGTGTTAGATCATAAGTGTAGGAAAAGTAATATGTTCCAGATTTAAGAAGACTTTCCACAAGTGACAAATAATGTTGTTCATCATGTGCCTAATTAAAGATATTTTTAAAATCAATCAATTTTAAATATTATTCAAGCGTGATCACTAACTATACCTGTGCTTCTGATAAACAATTATTATTTTTCGCGAATGGAAGAATTCTAAATTGATTTGCCTGGAAAATATCGTGTATACCTAACCTTCCAATACGTTCTCGGCCGGTAATCACTATAAGATATCCGCCTATTTAAAATTTATCAGATAATTAATTAATTGATCTATAGTTCAAACGATTTGATCAAATTCTGAGATGTAATTTTTCTTATACCTGCTAACAAATTAATAATACCGAAAACTCCATATACTGTTAAGGACTCAGTGTGTGCGGTCGGATCGGGAACTTTGCTCAATTAACAAAGTTTAAGAGTAAGTATTTTCAAAAGGAAAAAAATTATTCGTACAACAAAGTAAAGCTTACTAGCACTGTCCAATAAGCATTCACCAGAATCTCTGTTTATAACTAAAGTCTGAGCTGCTTTATTCGGGTCAAGGTAATAGGGTACTAAGGTATATGAGTCGTTGGTAGCGTATCTATGATGAAATAAGTGATGTTATTTTCGTCTAGTTGGAAGGCTGAAAGCCTTGTTTCGCGTAATGCAATCCTACAATACACGATCTATCAAACTGTAGTTAAGGTAATACTCACAATCTTAAAGATTCGTGCACCATTGTATATGTTTTATTTATAAAAGTAAAATATATTACAAGTTATTAGTCGAAATTTAGTGAAAAATTTATAGGGTGTAATGCATAAAAAAAAAAAATTTATCGAAAATGGAGGACCTGGGTATCGATCCCAGTGCCTCTCGCATTCACGCGGCGATGCGAAGCGAGCGCTCTACCATATGAGCTAGACCCCCAAACTCTGACTGTGAAACCAAATAAGGCTTTTAATAAATAAATAATTTTCTAACATTAAGTTCAAAATTAGAAATTTTAATATCACAGGATGAGAGTCATATACATGAATAAATACTGATGCAATTAACTGTACGTTATTAATAAGTTTATTGGTAAAAATTTTTTAATCTAAAATCAATGCAATTAATTATAACAAGAAGGACGAGTAGGATATTTTTTTTTTTTATAAATTTCTCAGTATCAGTTGTATTAGATTTCTTATTATTATTAATTTAAATTTAATTTCAAAAAATTATTAACGAGCAGGTCTCACTGCCTGTCCACCTCGCTGTTGCTGTTGCTGTCCACCCTGCTGAGATTCTTCAGGTGGGCCTCCAGTTAATAATATTATAATAAGAGGTATGAAATACCACCTATTAATGTAAAGGAAAATTAATTTAATTGTTTCATAGAAATATAATTAAATTCGAGTAAATCCACTTGCCAATATTTTTGCAAAAAGCTTTTTTCTTCGGGTGGTTTTTCTACAGTACCATCTTCTCTCAAAGGCACTGCTTTATTTAACTTTGGACTTGAGAATTTTTTTTATTTAAAAGAAGAAACATGTGAGAATTTAACTTAATAACTTTATATTAATATAGTGAATCATAACACTACTCACGCAACACCATTTACTGCTTTGATGGTTTGAACAGTAGTTTTAAGTACTCCAGTATGCTAACAAGTTAAGGAATTAGATAAATTAATAAACAGAAAAGGTTGCAGCCTTAGATTATAATTTAATTACCGGATCAATTGTGTTATTGCATTGGTCACTACTTGTGTAATAATCAAAATGAAACAATTTGTCATTTTTGTCTAGATGAATTATTATCTCATCCTCAAAATTTGAAGATTTTAACAAACACTAAAAGTGAAACGAAAATAAATTAAATATATATATTCTTCTATTTTTCAGTCAAAAACAGATTAAATTTAATTAACAAACCGATTTGGTGAAAAATTTAGTGACATAATTCGGATTTTCATTATCAACTATTTTAACAAGATACAATTCGTTTTCCTCTAAATTTTTTGATATATCAAAGCTCGATAACGCATCTTCAGACTCTGAGTATCTTGCACGAGAAGCTGTTACAACAACTTCTCCACGTTTTGAATATTCAGTGTGGTGAGGAAGCTTATGATAGACTGTAGCGAAGTTTTCATACTCTAGCGCCAAGTAAGTTCTGTTTAAAAACCCGAACAATAACGCTAAAACAAAAACACAACGAACAAGAATTATCATCATTAAAAAATTCGAAGTAAATGTGATTGTTAAGATTTCTCAGACATTTATGAAATGGCGCAGCTTGCAAATCGGAGATTTTCACGTGATTTCACGTGCGGCGGTTGCTATATAATGATCATCTATCTTCTTTCTGAAGGAATTAATTTTGTAATTCAAAAATTTTAATATTATCATTTTAATAAGTTAATTAATGTCTAGCTGGTAATTCAACAGATAATTAGATTTTTTGTTATCACAGTATGGGTCCAATACCTGACAACAAGGACGCGATAGCCCTAGAAAGTCTTTTAAATAAACGTGTGCAGGTTGAGAATCAATTAGCAACCGTTCGATATGTTGGTCCAGTTCCGCCAACAAAGGGGGAATGGATTGGATTAGAGTGGGACAATATATCAAGAGGGAAACATGATGGTTTCCACGAGGGTGTTCGTTATTTTACTTGTAGGTTAGTCTGCTATAAATAAATGCCTGATTAAATTAAATTTACATATTCATGATAATTAATGGTTTTTTTTTACAGTGTGCCTAATAGTGGTTCCTTTATTCGTTACTCTTCAAAGATAAATACTGGTCGAAGTTTTGTTGTTGCTGTTATCGAGAGATATATTGATGTAGAAGAAAATGCGACAAAGTATCAAAGAAATGATGAAACATCTGATGAACAAAAGGATTTGGACGTGCTTCATTGGGCAGGTACAAGTTTAGAAGTCGAAGCATTAGGATGGGATAAAATTCGGCAAAAACAAAAGTATGTATATATTCCTTAAAATATATTTATTCATTCTTAATAATTTTTATTAATAAATTATTATTTATGATTTAAAAAGACAATTGGATAGATTAACCGAGGTCGGACTTTCCTTTGAGCAAGTATCATCAGCTGGTAAACCGGGCGAAATCAAAAAAACATGTCCAAGTGAGTAATTAGCAATTGAAGTTCTATTGTATTTTCCAGTCTTCTTAACAAAAAAAAAAAAAAAAAAAATTATTTCAGATATTATAGACTTGAATTTGTCAAAGAATTTATTATCAGATTGGGAAACAGTTGCTAACATTTGTGGGCAACTCGAGAAATTGGAAGTTTTACGTTTAAAGTAAGGTTAGAAATAAGACGAGTTACTCAAAGGTTATATATAATAAATTTTTTTGTTTCACAGTTATAATCGATTTCAAGTTTTGGAAACTTCACCTAGCTTCCCAAATGCGTTTGCAAACCTAAAAAGTCTTTCACTTAATTATACCAAAGTTTCTTGGAAGCAGGTTTGCTTCATTCAATTATTTGGTTCGTTAACTCAATCTTAATTATTTTTAACAATATATTAAAATTAGATAGAATTACTTGAACCAAATTTTCCAAGTTTAGAAAATTTGCAGTTGGGATTCAATAATATTAAGCTTTCCGAGGATATTAATGAGAACGATAAAGAAGCCCTCAAAAATGCTAGTAAAATCAAGGGTTTTACAAAATTAAAAATTATCAATCTCGAGTCCAATTTAATATCTAGTTTTGATGAAATTGCAAGATTTTCAGAGTTGCCAAGGTAATATAAAGTTTCAGCAGCATAATCTTAATTTATATTTATATTTTATATTTTCTAATCATCAATTTATCATTTCGATAATAAGTTTGGAAATTCTTTTTGTTAACAATAATGCAATTGATCGGATATATTATCCAAGTGAAAATGGTGATGCTTTTCCAAAATTACGATATTTGAATATTAGTGAGAATAAGATTGATGACTGGAAAAGTGTCGATGAACTTAACAAATTTCCTTCTCTGCATGAATTGAGAATCAAGAAGAATCCCTTTATTAAAGATACAAATAGTTTGTAATTGGATCTGTATATTTATATTATAGTAATTGTATTATTAAATGATTTTATTCTTTTCTAAAAACAATAGAAGAAAAAATGGAAGAGGCCCATATATCAATAATTGGTCGAATCAAAGGATTAACAACATTGAATGGCAGTATTGTAAGTTATATAAGTATTTTGGTACTCGTTCTATCATTGTCTAACATTAAAATACTAATAACTCTTTTTTTAAACATAGATTTCTTTAGGAGACAGAATAAATGCAGAAAGATTTTATCTCGGATTATGTGTAAAAGATATGAAACCACTTGAAGAGGTAGAGAAAAATCATCCTAGGTTCAAAGAATTATGTGAAATACATGGTACGCCAGTAGCTGACGAATTTAGCCAGAAAGCTTCAAGTAGTGTTCTCAAGGATAGATTATTAGGTTTATATCTATGCAACATTTAGTTTTTTTTGTGTGTTTTTTTATTAATATGATTATATCATGTAGAAATAACCATAAGTCATAGAAATAGATTAGAAGAAGAACCAATAAAAAAATTATCAAAAAAACTATTGGGAACAATGGAAATCCGGAATTTAAGGAATTTACTTCAAAAATTATTTAAAGTCCCATCATCTCAACAAAAGTTATATGTTATAATTAATTTTCAAGTAAGTTATTATAAAGTTGATGATGTAATTAATACAATTTTTTCTAATTTTTTTTTTTATATTTTAGAACGAGCAATCTAAATTAGAGTTGGATGATGATTTGAGGCAGCTATCGTATTATGATATTTCGTCAGGCGATGAAATTATTGTTTTATCAAATTGAATATGAACTTTATTATATTTATTATTTGATGAATTTTGTTTTTTTTTGTGTGAATTAACAATTAGAAATATTTATTTATTATAAAGAAAAAATTATTCTGTATGTACTTTATAGTAAATTAATTGAATATAAAGATATTGGGTTTAAATTAATATTAATACATTTAATCGATTAATGATTCTTACAAAAAAAAAAAGGATTATACCTTTCTATAAAACATGATTCTATAATTCCTTCAAAATAAAATATAAAATTAAATAATAAATAAAAATCATTGAACATATTACATTTTTTCTGATAGATTGTTGTCTTCAATCTTAATTACTCTGTGATCATCGTCATTATTAAGATGATTTGATTGAATTTCAGTCGTATTGTTATCATTCGTTGTTGTTTGTGGCAATTCTTTATTAGATATTGGAATATATACAGATGGTTTTATAGGTTTTTGTTGTTCTGTTTTTGCAATTGAATATAGAATTCCGGCAACAAATCCTGAAATAAATAATTGACGAAATTAATAATAGTTGATAATGTAATCATAAAAAAAAGAAGAAAAAATATATGATATTTACCAACAAATATGGCAGAAACATTTCCTGTTGTGATTGGATCTCCAAAAAAAATCATTCCACTTGCAGCTACAGGCAATTTATTTAATGCTCCAACCATACTATATGTTGTACTCGAAGTTACTCTGACACACCAAGCTGATGTATATGAAATACCAAATGCCGATATTCCTGAGAATAATATGGCCGTAATGAGTGTGGTACGTATATCCTCAGGTCTTAAAGAAAGAAAATAATATTAAGTAAATAAAATAAATGACTAATTAAGAAGGAAAAATGTGATTTTCGCTTACAAATTTTTTTCGAAATTTTTTTCACTCCAATCTTCGACCATAAGACTCATTGTCATTAATAAAGGTATTGATAATAAATTATTATAATATACAGTATCGAAATCTTTAAAATTAGTTGATCTAATACGTCTCCTCATTGTTAAAACGAATGCAGCAGAGGAAATACAATTAAATGCCATCCACAAATATCCTATATCAAATGTGATGCTAGAAGTTTTTACAACCGCATTGGAACTATCCGATAATGCCGCTATAATAGATGAGAAAACCATCAACAAAAAACTTGTCATTGTCAATCTTGATATACTACAATCAAACCAAATAACTTCTCCATATGCTATTAAAATGATTGTTAGATTTTTAAATATTGTGTATACAGGAATTGAAAGATATTGTAAACTATTTAAACAAATAAAATAAATAAAAAATCAGTTTTTACAAATTACAAATTTTTTTTTCCTTTTTTTTAAAAAAAAAGTACTACCTTTTGCTTCCCGTATAAATCATAGCAACAAGTAACATAGCAATAGGAAACCCTATTAAACATGATCTAATCACGTTAATATTGAAATAATGCAAATTAAAATTATAAAAGTTATAACGGTACTTACATTTTCGTGACAATGCTAAATCAAATTCTCGATATGAAACAAGATTCAGCATTTTAAAAGCTCTTAATAAAACTACACACACTATTGACTAAGTAAATTAATCAGATACAATGTTTAGTAAAATTAATACAACAAATGCCAAGACCAAATAACAAATTGAAAATTATTAATAATAGAATAAGTTAATATAAACCTGTATTCCTAACAGTAAAAAATTCATATTAAAATCATAACCAGACAAAACATATTTGTTCGTAACTGTCATCAAGATGCTAGCAGCACAATATGTTAAGATCGGGAGAGTTCCGGTTGCAGTTAAAAATGCTAAAATAGTAGGTGGTTGTGCCATTTTTATTATAAAATTTCGTTAATAACGACCAACTAATTTATTGAATATATATTAATTATATTAAAAAGAAAGATTTCGATACTGGTATTTTTTTTTAAAAAAAAAAAAAAATACGTGTATTGAATAAATTTAATGATTTTTAGAGATAAAGGCTTTTTTTCTTGGTATTACAAATAATTGCCTTAAATAAATTTTTATGGTGATACTGTGGTGATAGTATGAAAGTAACAGGTATTACAGGATTCTTTCTGGTGATATCCTTGTTGAAACTGTACAAGTTATGATATTGGAATCATTGCTCGGAATCTTTTCAGGAAGCTAATTATAACCAATAACATGTTGCCAGGATTAACATTCGCGATTAAATTATTACGATACGCCACAAGAAGTCATGATTTACAAAATTCTGGGCTTTGAGATTATGACACTGTGGCTATCACGTGTAGAAATTCGGAGGGAAATCTTGAAAATCTATATTCAAAATGAAATCTATTTCGTTTCATTCATTTATTATTCAAATTAAAATTACTGCACCACAATGCACAATTTGATTAAATCTTCTACATTAATCCGTATTTTACATTTTGAAAATGAAATGAGGAAGAATTTAGGAAACCTGAAGGTTTTACCAATACAATTAGAATAAAAACTTATAATTAGTAAGAATAAATAATAAATGCGTTCCGATCCAGATTTATTTGAGTAATTTCATACAATTATTTTTGAACTCTTACAAGAATTATTAGCGATACTACCAAATAGTAACTCGTAATTTCTATTGTAAACGTTTAAGAATTCAAACTGCCCTTTTTGTAAATCAGGTGACTAACTTATTTTTTAGTGATTATCAAGTTTACAGTAATTTAATAACTTTTCATGAATTGACGCAACCTTAAATATCTGTTGCGATATAACATCTTTCTCTTCATCTAGCATAAATCATACAACTTTTTTTGAAACTTTCATCTTTTGATAAATAGGGGAAGTGTCGTTATTATTGTAGATCTTGACATTAGGTTTAATCTTATACATTATGATTTATGAATGTGAAGCAATATTTTATGTTTAATTTTAAATAAGATAATATTATTCACATTAATCATCCAAATAATATTTTATTAGTAATGAATAATAATCAATCGTGTAATAAACTTATTTTCTCCCGATATTTTTGTAGAATTTTTTTTTAATTAGCTTTAGTGATCCTATAAAATAGGACTTTAAGTTTGCCATGAATAATATTCTAAGTAGGGGATATCTCAAATTAGCATTTTTAGAATTTATTAATAACAATGTTTTATAAAATTAAATTAGATAGTCTCTCAAAAGAGACAGATATTATATAGTACTATGATATGTAAATTACGAAGAGAAATCCATAATTATTCTTATCAAAGTAGGAAGTGCTTTTAGCCTCACATCAGGGCACCCTTTAACGGTTAAATTATTAGTGGTCACGCTGGGAAATCTTAATAACAGCTGGATTTATAATTGTATAAATACATTTTATTTGATTGTTTATTCAACGCTTGATTGAAGTTATACATTGACTATTGATTAATTTAATTTTAACAGTGTAATTAAAATTATATTAATGTTATTATTGAATTAAATAATATAACAATTCTAATCTAAATATTCATCCAAAGTTCTGAATCTTCATATATATTATATTATAGGATTGATTTCTTCATTCACTTCGTTTAATTTAATAAACAATGTATAGTAAGTAGAACCTATTCAACCAATACGTTAATTAAAAGAAATAAATAAAAATATCATCATAAAGGAATTCTACAACAAATTTTTTTACCTTTGACTTTATAATAACAATTATTATTGTAGTGGATGTCATTTCAACAACGATTTCCTCTATTCTCCTATAAATTCTGTCTATTCTGAAGCTTCAACGACATCAGTGGCTTTATCAACAGTATTGTCAACGGATTGTTGAATATCAATATCATTTTCATTTTCATTTTCACTCTTGGGTGCTTCAAGTTTTGCGGATTCTTCAATTGATATTGATTTCTCTTTTTCGAGAGATATAACAATAATGTTGCACTTTTTAAGCTCTTTGATCCATGAATCGCGATCTTCTTCCGAATCAGCAATTAATTTATATGTTCTTGACTTAGTTTCAAGGTCAAATTTTGCACTTTCACCTATTTTGATTTTACAATTGGATGAAAGATCAATCGACTTTTGAGTTGATGGATCATTACTAGATCTGTAATAATACAATTTATCTTTAGTGAGCACAAAATAACGTTGGTTAAACGTTTTAAGCAATTGAGATTGTTTATGAAGGTTTCCTGTCTTAACTCCTTCGGGGAATACGGGTTTTTGTTGAATATTAATATCATTTTCATTCTCACTCTTAAGTATTTCAAGTTTCGTTGATTCTTCATTTTTCTTATTAAATGTTGATTTCTCCTTTCCAGAAGGTATAACGTTAACATTACACTCCTTAAGTTCTTTGATCCATGAATCACGTTCTTCTACCGAATCAGCAATTAATGTGTATGTTCTTGACTTAGCTTCGAGATCGAATGTTGTCCCTTCTACTATTTTGACGTTACAATCGGATGAAATATCAATAGATTTTTCATTTGATGGATCATTACTAGATTTATAATAGTACAATGTATCTTTAGTGAGCACAAAATAACGTCGATCAAATGTCTTAAGCAATTGAGATTGTTTTTGAAGGTTTCCTGTCTTGATTCCTTCAGGGATTACTGGTTCAGTCGCTTCAGAGGCTGGTGTAACAACCACAGTTTCTGCTGTTTCTGCTGTTCCTACTTTTTCTTGTTTAGATTCTTGTGATAATAAAGAATCTTGCTGATTACTGTTACTATTAATAATGCGAAATAAAATAATATAAACAAATGATTCAAACAGAATTGCATCAACAAGCAAAAAAAAAAGAGAGAAAGAAGAAAAACTAACTTCCTGCCGTCGGTAACTTCTTTTTTCTCCTCGTTCTCTTCCACTTTAATTTCTTTCTTCTTTAAGTCTTCTAAGAGTTTCTCATTTTCTATTTTTAGTTTTTCATTCTCGGTTTTTAAATTATAAACAATATCACTTAGTTCTTGATATTGAATCTTTAATTCTTTTAATTGGTCTTTATCAACTTCTTCGGATAATTTTTTGATAATTTCATCTTTTTTAATAAGTTCAGATTTATAATATTCAATAGTTTGTTGTGTGTTATCGGACATTATTAAACGCTTTTTTTTAAATAAAAAAAAAAAAAAATCGAAAGGAAAAATGGCCCCAAAAAGGATATCGATATACTAAAAAAGAAAGATTTACGTGTAAATGAAATTCCCTTTTTTAGACATAATATATTTCATCAAAGTTGAATGGTTTTCTTCCGATAAACAAAGTGATGAAAAGTACCAAAGCATCTTCCTTGTAAATATTAAATAATGTTACAATTTCAAAAGATTTTAGTAGCAGCATTACTAAATAACCCTAAAATGGATGATCGAAAAAAGGCTATTATAATTCAAAATATTTTTCCATAATAATAATTTATTACAGTCGTACGCTATTTTTACATCAATAATACGGAAATTCTTCTGTTTGTTCTAGATTACAAAAATTGGTTAGAATTTAACCATTAATCAGAAAAAAACTTTAGTAGTAGTATATTGACTATCGCTGAATGATTATCGTCCTAAAAATTAGAATCTTAAATAAATATAGGTTTGCGCAAACCTACATGTACAATGTGTAAATTAACATAAGTTTGCGTCGAGTATAAATTTAATATAAGTTTACGCCTAAAATGATAATTTTCATATATACATAATACTGCTTTTTAGCATTTATTCATTTACTGTATAAAATTGTAATTATTTTTTTAAATATACAAATCAAAGATAATAAATATAATAAATTTTATTGAATGCTAATAATATTAATACAGAATGATTGTTAATTATAGTTACTTTATAGACAAATATTATAATTTCGGTTAACCAGTAGGTTTCTTCTGTTTCTTACTCTAGATTATAAAAATTGGTTAGAATGTTAATCATTAATCAGAAAAAAAAACAAAAAAAAAAGTCTTACTTTGGTTTTCTCCGAAATTTCTTTAGTATCTTGACTATTAGCAATTACCGCATTTTTTTCGATTTTACTATCATCTTGTGCTAAATTTTTTTGTGCATCTGCATCATTCTTTCCTCCTTTAGCAGCAATTTCAATTGATTTGGTCGTCATTTTTTTACTTACTTGTGGTGGATTTTTCTGAGCTTCTTTTGTATTAGTTCCTTTTTTAGCATCTTTTACATCTCCTTTATCAGCAACTTTGTGTAAATCAACAGACTTTTGTATATCACCTTGTGCTAAACGTTCTTTTGCATCTCTATTTCCCCTTTTAGCAGCAGATTTGTATAAATTAATTGCCTTGTCTTTATTGACGTCAGTCCCGAACCCATTCTCATAACAATATCCAAGTTTATATATTCCATTTGAATACTTTTTATTGGCTGATTCTTTATAATGGGCAAACGCTTTAGCTTCATCTTTACCAATACCAATTCCGTCTTGATAGCATTTACCCAAATGATATTCTGCAGGTATATATCCATTTTTTGCCGCTTTTTGATACCAATAAAATGCAATTTCTAAATCTACTTCAATTTCTTCGCCTTTTTCATACAAAATTCCAAGATAACACTGTGCTTCCCCATACCCTTGCTTAGCTGATTCTTCATACCATTCGATTGCCTTTTTTATATCTTTATTAATTCCTATACCATGTTGATAACATCTACCTAAGTTATATTTTGCAATCTCACTTCCATTTTCTGCTGCTTTTTGATACCATTCGAATGCTTTATTTACATCTTTATTAATTCCTATACCATTTTGATAACATCTACCTAAATTATATTTTGCAATCTCACTTCCATTTTCTGTTGCTTTTTGATAACATTCGAATGCTTTTTTTAAGTTTTTATCAACACTTATTCCATTTTCATAAAATCTACCTAAATTATACTGTGCAATTGTATTTCCACTTTTTGTTGCTTTCTGATACCAATAAAAGGCTTTATCTACATCTTTTTCTAAATCACCAAGAATACATTGTGCATCACCGTATCCTTCCTTTGCTGATTTTTCATACCATTCGATTGCTTTCTTTATATTTTTTTTGGTTCCTAACCCATTTTGATAACATCTACCTAAATTATATTGTGCAACTACACTTTCATTTTTTGCTGCTTTTTGATACCATTCAAATGCTTTATTTAAGTCTCCATTAACACTTATTCCATTTTCGTAAAAATGACCAAGTTTTTCTTGTGCTTCATTATAATTTTGTTCAGCTGATTTCTTATACAATTCAAATGCTGTTTCTAAGTTCTTATTAACATATATTCCATACTCGTAAAATCTACCTAAATTATACTGTGCGACTTCGCTTCCATTTTCTGCTGATTTTTTATACCATTCAAATGCTTTAACTTCATCTTTTTCAACGCTTATTCCATTTTCATAAAATTTTCCTAAGTTATATTGTGCTAATTTATTATATTTTGCTGATTTTTTATACCATTCAAATGCTTTCCCTTCATCTTTTTCAGTTCCTTTACCAATTTCATAAAAAATTCCTAAAATATATTGTGCTTCATTATGATTTTGGTTAGCTGCTTTTTTATACCAATTAAATGCTTCAGTATCATCTTTTTTAATGTTATCCTCATTTTCATAATATTTTCCTAAATTAAATTGTGCGAATTTATCTCCATTTTCTGCTGCTCTTTCATACCATTCAAATGCTTTAACTTCATCTTTTTCAACACTTAATCCATTTTCATAAAATCTGCCTAAATTATATTGTGCTACTTTATTTCCAATTTTTTGTGGATTTGCTGATTTTTGATACCATTCAAATGCTTTATCAAAATTTTTGCCTTTTTCATATGAAAATCCAAGTTTATATTGGGCAAATTTATCTCCATTTTCTGCTGCTTTATTGAACCATTCAAGTGCTTTTTCAAAATTTTTCATGTTTTCATATAATAATCCAATGTTACATTGCGCTTTACTATAATTTTGATTGGCCGATTTTTCATACCATTCTAATGATTTGACACTATTTTTTTCAATATATTGATAATATCTACCTAAACTGTATTGTGCGAATTTATTTCCATTTCCTGCTGCTTTCTCGTACCATTCAATTGATTTTTGTATATCCTTTTTAGTCCCTTTTCCTATTTCATATAAAAATCCAAGTTTGCATTGTGCATCATCATATCCTTGCGTAGCAGATTTTTCATACCATTTAAATGATTTAAAAGCCTGTTTTGAATTACCGCCTATACCATACTGATAAAATCTACCCAAGTTAAATTGTGCAAACTTATTTCCATTTTTTGCTGCTTCTTTATAACATTCAAATGCTTTTTTAAGGTCCCTTTTAGTTCCTCTGCCTTTCTCATATAGTGATCCTAAAGTATATATTGCATTATTATATCCTTGCTTAGCAGATTTTTCGTACCATTTAAATGATTCATCATAATCTTTCCCAACATTTAGTCCATCTTGAAAATATCTGCCTAAATTAAATTGAGCAAATTTGCTTCCATTTTCCGCCGATTTTTGATACCATTCAAATGCTTTGCCTAAATCCTTTTTTCCCTCGTATAATGATCCTAAAATATATAAAGCATTATTATATCCTTGATTGGCTGATTTTTCATACCATTCAATTGCTTTAATATCATCTTTAATAACCCCAATACCATAATGATAACATCTACCCAAATTAAATTGAGCAAATTTGTTTCCATTTTCTGCCGATTTTTCATACCAATAAAAGGCTTTATTTGAGTCTTTGGCAACTCCTTTACCATTTTCATATAATTTACCCAGATGGACTTGACCACATACACTATTATTTTCCGCAGCTTTTTCTAAATAAGTAATTGCCAAATCATTATTGATATCAGTTCCTATTCCATTTTGATAACATTTACTCAAAAAAATTTGAGCAATAGGATAATTATCCTCCGATGCTTTTGAAAGTAGTTCAAACGCTTCATCATCATTCTTATCTACAATAATACCATTATAATAAAGAAAACCAAAGAAGAAAATATATTGAGATGATGTTTGATTTTCAATAAGCCAATCAGAAATTTTGTTTGGTTGGTCGATATGAGAGATATATTGATCAAAAATTTGATTCATTTCTTTAGAATTATACCCTATTTCATCTTGTATTTTAATTGAAAGTTCAATTAATTCATCAATAATAGTTTGAATGTTATCTGTTGAATCAAGCCTTTCTTTAATTAAATCATCATCTTGTATAGGTTCAATCATATCATCTTGTATAGAATCACTCGCGATTAAATCCGAATCAACTTCTGTCAGAGAAATCTGGCAATCATCATCACCTAAAACTAAATCATCAAAATCATCTATATAATCAAAATCTTCATTTGATGATTCTTTCTCGACATCATTTTTTGTAGAAATAATAGAATTGATTTCTTCATTAACTTCCTGAGAAATTATTGATTTAAGACATAAAACGACCTTTTGGATGGGTGGTCTTTCGTCAGGATCATCTGACCAACACGCTAATTAAAAAAAAAAAAAAGAAATTACACCGTTAATTTATTACATTAAATCATCCCTTTTCTTCACGTAAAATTATGAATTATTTACCTGTATATAAATTACTATATTCGATAGGTGTGCCTTTAATAATCTCCTCTCTATTTCCTTCCATTATATGAAAAGCTAAACTTGCATCATATTGTGAATCTTCAAATGGTCTACGTCCACTCGATATTTGCCAGAAAAGTACTCCAATACTATAAATATCTGATTTGAAATTTACTACATAGATTTTACGACTTCCATCTTTGATACATATATTACTCAAGTATTTTGGATCTATATAAGGTAGTAAACCAAGTACATCATTAGAATTATCTGATACTTCATTCGATTTTTTAGATAAGCCAAAATCTGCGAGTTTAATAGTATTTTTATGCACCAGTACATTTTGTGCATGCTAAAAACAAAAAAAAAATCTAAGATGAGTAAATTTTATCTTTATTAATTAAAGAATACTAGAAAACTATAGACATTACCAGATCACTATGGATTATGTTTTTATTATGAATACATTCTATAGCACTTGCAAGTTGGAATGCTAAACGATATTTATCATCCCATTCAAGTTTTTTGATATTCTCTTTTAAGTAAGAATATAATGACCCGCCATCCGCAAATTCTAAAACTAGTGAATATTGAAGGTCAGCTTTTGAAACTCCATAAAACCGTAAAATGTTTGCATGAAAATCAACTTCCAATTGCATTTTAAGCTGTTATAAAGTTGATAAAAATAATTAAATAAAATGAAATTTTCATCATTTTTTTTAAAAAAGAAGTAAATTATTTACTAATAACATAATTACTAACCTCATTTATAATTTCTTTAACGGTCAATTTAGATGGGGTTTTCACCACCAAAAGAGTATCTGTATCTTTCCAGTTTGCTCGAAATATGCTTCCAACTGAACTACTCTCGTCCATTGGTTTTGTATGAGTAAATTCAGAATGATCATAATATTTGATATATTTTTTTTCAACCGCTTTTTCTATCCAAGTAATATCATCGTCGAAATCGGTAGCCTGCATCACGATTTTCGACATTATGTAAGTAAAAGGTTAATTTATAAAATGATAAAAAAAATTTTGAGTTAAAAGGATAGATAAAAACTTATTATTTATAAAAAATTGATTTTTTTTTTAACAGGATTTCTCTGTTCTATTTGAATAATTCTTATTTGTAGAACGTTTCATATCATGTTTGATAAACAGTATAACGCCAATTAATTTTGAATAAAGCTTTGTCTTGATATAAACAATATGAATATTATAACCATAATAAACAAAGTCTGTTAAAAAGGTTTGTTTCAAATACTTAATTAATTTTTTTGTTCAATTATTTTTCCTTGTATAATTTTTTTTTCGCGCGATAACTGATAATACTTTTAAAGATTACAAGTGATTATTCATACGATTACACCACCGAAATCCTGTTTTTAATTTTTAATTTGGCTTTAATATTATAAATTGAAAGATTCGTATTACATGACATCACGAGGTTTGATGTGTACAATATTTCATGTAATTATTTGTAACCAATCAGATTACTAATTATTTAAAGTTTGCAAATAAAAATGGAGGATAAATAATTTTATTCGAATATCGTAATTAATTATAATTAATGTAAAATGCAACCAATTGTCAGGATTTTGGAACTTGGAATTTCTTTATATAAAATATCCTTATTTGTAATATATCATTAATTTTACCCCTATTTTTCCTGTATCATTTGAATTAAACTGGACCGTCCATTTAACCCAAATGTAGTAAACAAGTAAAAAAAGTGCACAAAATTTTATGTCTCGTATTATATTTTATTAAATAAATTAGGAAATAAATAATATTATTATAGTTTTACAGTTAAGGTGTTTCGGATTTTCGGATTCAAATTTTTGTTATATATCGTACATACATAATAATCCCAAAATCCCAAAATCCAAATCCTAAATCCCAAATCCCTAATTCGAGACCATGCTGAAACGGGTAACGAATTGCGAAGGAAACAAAGTCAAATGAGATTTAATATATATATATATATATAAGAATTGAATTGGATCACGGATGAAATTTTAGTTCTATGTTGTATCTTTATACTACTGTATACGCAACAGATAAATCTTTTGTTCTTTACAACCTGATAATTGCTTTATAAATTCCCCTAAAAAAAAGTAATTTTAGCATTATTTATCTACAATTGGCTGATTCTGTATTCTTTATAGTTAAAAATTGAAATTTGTAAGTACAAGAAATGAAGAAATGTTACGATTATGAATCATGTATCACAGTGTACTATTATGCGCGAAAAATTATTTTAGATCGTATCTGGTATGCACATGGTTACTCATACCGAATGCCGATGCGTAAAATAAATTTTATTAAAAGTAAAAAGGAACAAAGGATAATAAAAAAAAAATAAACATATAATACATATTAACATTTTCTTAAATGCCTTTTTCCAAACATAATCTACTTTTAATTGAATAAGTTCCAAGTTTGTCGTAAAAATGTTTCAATTTAGATATCAATAGCTGGTTCGATTAAGTTTAAAAGGCAGACATAAGGCTATTTTTAGTTGATCAATCCCAGTTTTGGTTTTTCATTCAATGGTTCCTGATTTCTTGTAGCAAATCTAAATTTAGACTATAAGCATTTAAATTATAAAGAGGAAAGTTTCACCAACTTTACCATCAATTTCTTGCTTTCGGATTATAATAATACGTAGTTATCCGAGAGGATAATACATTTTTTGCAATAATAATAAAATTATAACGGTGTAATGCTAAAAGTGACATTTTTATGTTGTCATTTCAACACTTGATCTCAACTTTACTCTTCGTTACCGTTTAACGATATCTAAAAGTTTCGAAAACATCAGAAGGATTTTGTTTGAACTACATTAGGCCATGCAAACTTAATTTTTTGGTTCTCATAACATAGCAATTTTGAAATGACCCGGCAACCCGGCTTTTAATTTTTTTTTTTCAAAAAATTATATATAAAATTCTTATCCGTATCACGTGATTTTTATAATTATAAAAATCGTGTATTCAAATCACGGGATACCGGATAAATCATTTACGGAATAACTATTACAGCTGATTTCATAATGTACGGGACACTTAGCAAATTTTAAAGAACTCGAAAATATTCGGTAAAGTTCAAATAAGATAAAATTATACCGCCATTCTCGGAATAGTACTCCAAAATTAGCTTATAATTTTTATTTTTTATCAAGCTTTACCGAATATTTCCGAGTTCTCTAAAATTTGTTGAAATAATATAAAAATTTTGTCGGGTTATTAGAAAAGATGATATATATATATACAGTATATGATGGCGTAGTATAAAGTATAATTAAGTATAATTGTATATATTATATATTATCCCCTGATCGGCACCATTTACACGATTATGCAAATGTAGTTATACCTACTGGGTAGCAAATTTTATATGTATTTATTTATCCGTTTCTAGGAAATTTTGCGGTAAAT
>QZLH01000007.1:59612-75571 GCA_003833135.1 Oehlia diaphana
TTGTGGCGCAGTAAGACTGGTCCCGAAGACCGACCAGTTCTCATACCGGTCTTCATATAATAAATGATTTTTATATTAAATAAATATATTAATCTGGTTAAGGTCTTTATAAAATAATATAAAGACTGACCAATTCCAAACCAGTTATTAATGACAATCACTTCTCCCTACTTGTAGAGTTATCTTGTCAAAACGCAAACTCTAAAAAAGCGTTTAAGTGGAATATCTCGTCATCCAGTGATCATAAAAAGATGATACTACCACCATTCAAATCGTCTCAACGAGACGCGTCAAATAGTGGCTAAATCATATTTCTAAGATCGATAGATAGCTGGTAATTATTGAATTTGTTACCAAATAGTTTTGCTGACGTATAATTTTTTCTATCAATTCTAAAATCATGATTATAATATCATTCGACGCGTCTCATTGAGACGATTCGAATGGTGGTAGTTACATCCTTTTATAATTGCTGGATGACGAGATATTGCGTTTTAAATCTTTTTGTCTCAAAACTTTAAATTTTCGAAACTATAGTTTTGAAGGACTTCAGAATTAAACCGAAAATGATTTTCTAATAAAGTTCAGGGAAAAAAATTTTTTTATTTGCAAAAAAAAGAAAAAAGACCGATCGGTCTTAAAAAGACTGCGGTTCTTAAAAAAACCGACGGTCTTATTACATGTGATACAAGACCGAAAGACCACAGTCCTACACTAAGACGGACCAGTCCGTCTTTTTATGGTGTAGGACCGTAGGACCGCGGTCTTTTAGGACCGATGACCATCTTTATAAAGATGCCTTAAAAATCTCCAGTAATTTGATAAATTTGGAGAACTTCACAGGTTTTTACCTTAACAAATTTACCGATGAAACTAGCATCTTCAACTTCAAAACAAAAGAAAAAGAAAGCATTACATATTGGCAATGCTATCTTTCATATGTAAAAAAAGATCAAACAATTGCAGAATAAAATTTACCAAAAAACAATCAAGTTTTTGACTGATAAATTTGATGTAGTTATTATTCCCCCTTTGAGGTTTCATATATGGTGAACAGAAAAACATGAAAGATAACAAGGAAAATAGTTAGAAAGATGCTTTGTTGGTTTTATTACAAGTTTCAACAATGATTGATTTCAAAAGCAAAAGAGAAAGGAATCTATGTAATAATCCAAAATGAAGCTTACACATCAAAGACATGTAGTTGGTATGGAAATATTCAGAGAATTGGAGGGTCAGAATTTAGAAATTTACAAATGCAAGAATTGTAATATAAAAATTGATAGAGATTTTAATGGTGCTCGGGGAATTTTTCTCCGGGTTTTGCTTGATGGAGCCTTGATTCTCTCCGGAGATCATGTACTACAATCTATCCGTTCCTAAAATTATGATCAACTGATATTCATTGAAATTTGAAAATACCACATTTCTAGCTTCTTATTCTTTGAATATGATGTTTTAAATTCTTCATGACTAGATACTGTAATAAATTCTTCGTGTTTCAATTTGAAAGTTATCAAAAGAAAAGTTCGAATTTCATTATTAATATGAAATTTGATAATTAACTCTTTATCATCATTTTTTAGTAATTCCCAACTGCTGTGCCAGCTTGATTGCGAGTTAATTTCATTAGAGAAGTTCTCGATTTATTTTTGTTGATAGGATAATCAATATGTAAACCTACAATATCAATCTCTTTTATGGAAACATCATCATGAAATTTTAAAAAAAATATATTTTGACGCTCAAATACTCTCTTTAATTGAAACAATTTTTCCATGAGTATAATTATCATTCCAATTATATTCTATTAATTTTTTTAAATCAACTTTACTTCCTTTTTCGATACACCTTAAAGCTTGTAATGGTATGAAAATTTGTACATTATTTACAAGATATAAGATAATCATTTCTTTAAGGTATTTGTAACGAAATTTGGGTGGTGAATATTTATAGGTATTATTTTTTTTTTATATTCCTTATAATCTTTAAATTGAGTTGAGACAAATATAGTTGAGCGCGTACTACTTCTGTTTTCCAATTGCGAATGTAACCTGCATTAATAGTAGATGAAGGTTTTGAAGAATGAGAAGGTGGTTCATAGATACAAAACATTTCTTTCATTTTCCTCCATTTATTATTTTAATGTTTTTGTGGAAATTGCTTAAGTTGATTTTGGATCCGTCAGATATATATTTCGGGCTGAGCAAAAGCTGAGTAAGATCATCTCTTATGTAGGAAACGAAACCTCAATGAACAACATTTTCATAAAAAGTCAGTAACACAATCACAATTTTTATCAGATAATGAAAAATTAAAATTTATTTGATATGTGTTAGTTGTATTCTGCAGATAAGCATAATTTTACAGTCGTAGGCTGATTCCATCGAAATAAGATATTCCTCATGGTACAGTATGTACAGTAACGATAATCCATTAATGCATTTCAGCTGGTTTGTCCATCTGAATTATAAAACAATGAAAATTATGAATAATGTAAATTATATGAGTTACAAAATGTTTGTTTTGTATTTTAGATTTACTTTACTTATTCATAATCTAAAGAAAATCTACCCATTCACCAACAATTGAAACGGATTTACTATCACCAACAATAATTTTATCATCATTTAATGCTTTACCAATACATAGCCAAGGATCTCTTGATCCTCCCCATTTTAAAACTTCTTCACGAAATAATTGTCCCGCTTCTCTATTTAATGGATCTTTTTCAAAAATTTCTTTCCAAATTTTGCCTGCTAACGCTCTACCGAAAAGATAACTATAATATCCTGCACCATACCCAAATAAATGTCCAAATTGTACTTGCCATGCTGTACCCGGTACTGAAGGAAACAATTCAACAGTATCTTGTAAATTATATAAAATAGCTGTTGTATCGAATGACTTAGAATCGGTTGCAAGTTTTGAATGATATAATTGATCAAGTAATGCCATAAATATTTGTGATTGTGTTTCCATTGCTGAAAACTGTAATCTTGCTTTAACGTGAGATTTAATAAGATCTAATGGTACCGTTTCACGTGTCTCATAATGTCTTGCGAAAAGCGAAAGAACATTTGGCGAATAGACGAAGTACTCCATCAAAATTGATGGAAGCTCCACAAAATCAGTTGGGCACCTCGTTCCTTAAATGAAAAATAACGTTTCGAAATTGATAATTAATCTTGATACAATTTATCTCTAATATAAAATTTCTTACCAGAAACGTTGTGAAAATTTGTTCGACCAATCATTGCTAATAATTCAAATTATTAATAAAGATGTACAATTAAATTTCAATGAACAATAAACTATTAAACTTACAATGCATTGCATGACCCATTTCATGAAACAGAGTTTCAACTTCAACCCAATTTAATAAACTTGGATATTGTTTTCCTTTTGGTTTCATAAAGTCACAAGTAAGGACAATAACAGGTAATTGATACCTTCCTGCTCTTCCGTTAACTTTCACTCCATGGTCAGAATTTGATAATTCTCCCATTTCTGTTATATCAACGCCAGATGGTATATCACCAACACCATCGTCATCATCAACGCGCCTTGAACATCTCACCGTATAATGTGCAGCATTTTGAAGCTTACCATTGCGACTAAATAAATCACAATATATAGTACCAACCTTTCCTTCTTGTTCATCAATGACTTCAAGTTTACGTACATCATCATGCCACACTTCTCCAGGCATTATCTCTGCAGGTTCAAATGAAATACCGTATAAACGTGAAAACAGTCTAGATAAGCCTTGAATTACTGAACCAACCGAAAAATATGGTGATATTGATGTAACAGGCTGCGTGAGTGATGAAAATTTTATTCTCTCTGCATAGAAATAACGATCCCATGCATAAACGGTTGGTAAAGTCTCGCTTTCAGTATATAATTGCTTTGCTTCTTGTAGCAATCGAAGATCAGCAAGAGCCTTTGGCCTATGATGATCAGATAGGGTTCGCAGAAATGTCTGTACATGTTCTATGGTATAATCGATAATATAAATTAATTAATTATTAGATTACATATCCGCAGATTTGCAGAATGCATGTGATAATTTTGGAGGGTTTTTATATTATATGCATTCTGCAGATCGGAGGATGTGATCATACCTGGATTTTTCACCATCTTATCAATGAGAAAAGCATGACTATAACTTTCCATTCCAACTAATTTTGCTAGTTCGGCTCTTGTTTTTAACAAATCTTCCAGTAAAATAATTTGTTCTTTCGTTGCAGAGTTAGCTGCAATATACATTTTTTTCCTAACCCCTTCATCCTTTACAGATTTTAAAATCATTTGTGCCTCCCATGCTTTAGTTGATAAACTGGTAATATTTCCTTTTGTATCTTTATTTAATCCAGGGTGTAATCCTTCAAGGAGTGAAACGTCAACATTAATGCGATTAATGCGTTTTTGAAGTAAAATTTGGGTAAATTGACGACCAAGTGTAATAATTTTATCTGATAAGTGCACAAACTGCTCACGCTCTGAAGAAGGAAGATGGATACCAGATTTCTCAAAATCATGCAAAAATGTATTTGCTACTTGAAATTCCTCTGAAGAGAACTGAGAGGTAATACTTGGAGTTGAAAGTACTCTCTTCAATACCTGGATACGGAATACAAGATACGTAAATAAATCTGTAACAAGCAAATAATGTAAAGATTTGTGATAATAAATTGCAAATTTCAAGTAATTACCCTTGGCACTTCCCAAGGTTAATAGAGTAACAATCCAAAAATATACATCTTTGATTCTTCTAAAGTACCTTATATAATTCGGTATTTGTGTTAAGAGAATTCATATAGGAGCAAAGATATCCGTAAGCCCAATTAGCTGCTTGCGCAAATTTTGGATCAGGGTGCGATGATCTAATAAACTCGGCTGTATCAATGACCGAACAAAGTGTATCGGAAAGTCTATCCATATTTTTTACCACCTTGCTTAATTCTTTTTCAGTACTTGCGTTTGTGATTCGATTAACCAATAGTTTCACTCTTCTAAGTGCCTTTTCTGCTTCTAAGTGAAATCCCTGAGGTGTTGCTAATGCAGGATTACGAAATAAACCAGTAAATTTTCTCGCCGGTAAAGAAGTACTATATTCCAATGCTGCCAATGTCCGTGAACGAGAAGTGAAATAGTTCCAAAAATCTTCATCATCAAAAATTAATCGTAATGTTTCATCAGTTTGAGAAACCTTATCTATATCAGAAATAAATGGGAAAACTACTTGTGAAGTTCCAAGTTGTTTTGCTTTCGTATTTATACTCTCACTAGAACCAGAATTCTCTCGACGAGACAAATTATAAGTAGTATTTTTCGACCTTTTTGGTTTTATTGTTGTAAAAAGTCTGAAAGTACGTCTTTGTAATAAATAAGTAGTTGATTGCATAAGTCGCATTTTCGTCAAGGCTTAAGATTAAAACTATCGTGATCAAAGAGTTTTTTTACGCGATCGACAAGATCTTGATATTTCCATTTGAAGTTATTGTGCTTCGAATAATAGCCGATTCTCGCCGATTTCTTTTGAAGTAACGTAGTAACGTGGCAATTATCATCAAATTGACACGAATTTAAATATGGCTTGAAAAAAATCTTTTGAATTCGTAACGAGCGCTTTCCATCTGAGGCTGATTTTTACTTACTTCACGATAATTATAGGTAACCTAACCGGAATTTTTTACTCTTCGCTTCGTAATTCACGAGTTTTTCGTAATTTTGAAAAGTTACTCTTCTGAGAGCTCGTTTAAGTAAACAACGAAACTAATTAACTTTAAAACTACTTTTAGTTTAATTGAATATTAGAAAAAGTGAGTTTTCGATCTCAAATGCATTAGAGCTCTCTCATATTTCATATTACATTCTATAAAATACGGTACAAATATGTTTTTTCGAACAGTTCATCGAGGAACAAAACCACCCTTTGTTTTATCGAGAAGAATTAGGACTATTACAACAAGATTTAATAACATTTCAGTACAACAGTTAGATTTGAATCAAATCAAATCAAATCAAAGTCATGTTTCAAATTTTCCAAAATCATTTCGAAAATTTTCTTCAACTCCATTAAAATATGACGCGTTTTCTCCTTTGGATACGTTTCCTCGAAGGCATATTGGTCCTTCAGACGCTGAGATAAAAGCAATGCTTGAAACTATTGATGTTAAAGATATGGAGGAGTTGGTTTTAAAAACAGTTCCTGCTAATATTCGATCTAAAGACGCCTTAGCTTTAGAAGAAGGTTTGACAGAAAGTGAGCTTATGGAACGATTGAAGAGAATTGCTTCCAAGAACAAAGTGTACAAGTCATATATAGGCATGGGATATGCAAATACGATTGTACCTTCCGTTATTTTAAGGAATGTTTTAGAATCACCAGGATGGTATACACAAGTAAGTATTATTCAAGTTCTTCTAGTACTGCGCAACCTGAAAGAACTTTCGCGTGAAAAAAGCGACTTTCATCGGTCTAGCAGTGAACCATTCTCCTATGAAATAAAGAAACAACAGTGGAACTCATAATTATGAACGATTGATTGTATGCAGTATACACCTTATCAGCCCGAAATATCTCAAGGTTCGGTTCGCATTATTCATGTTTACAATTATCAAAGCCGAATCATATGATGATAAATAATTATTATGATTCTTTTAGGTCGATTGGAATCACTTTTGAACTTCCAAACTATGGTCACGGATCTCACTGGCATGGACCTCGCCAATGCTTCTCTTCTTGATGAGGGAACGGCTGCTGCGGAAGCCATGTTAATCTCTTTTTCTGCAAGAAAACAGAAATGCAAAACTTTTTTTGTGGATAAAAGGTGCCATCCTCAAACTATTGCGTGTCTTCAAACACGTTCCGAAGGATTTGGGATTAATGTAATAGTAGGAGATGCATTAAAATATGACTTTGAGAACAAACATAAAAATGATTTAGCCGGTGTTCTAGTTCAGGTAATTTCTTTATATTTGTTATATTTTATATTTATGAATATATTTTTATGCGTATATATTATTTTTGTCATTATTTAGTATCCTGCAACAGATGGTAACATTAATGACTATTCTGACTTTTCTGCCAGAATTCATTCCTTAGGTGGCCAAGTAGTTTGTGCAACTGATTTGTTAGCACTAACTTTACTAATACCACCTGGAGAATGGGGTGCTGATATTGCTGTGGGCAATAGTCAGCGCTTTGGTGTTCCTTTAGGTTATGGTGGCCCTCATGCCGCATTTTTTGCTTGCAAAGACCAACTTAAGCGAAGAATGCCAGGTCGATTAGTTGGGGTCTCGCGGGATGCATCTGGAAATAAAGCTTATCGTTTGTCGTTACAAACCAGAGAACAACATATTCGACGAGAGAAAGCTACTAGTAATATATGTACTGCACAAGCACTCTTGGCTAATATGGCTGCTATGTATGCTATATATCATGGACCAGAGGTATTTCGAAATATTTTAAGATGAAAATTTATGTTACGATAATGTAATAATTTTCTTGTAATTAAAAGGGAATTACAGCCATTGCAAAACGTATCCATAATTTGACCACTGCATTGGTGGAGGAAATTAAACAGATGGGATATTTTATCAAAAATGAAGCATTCTTTGATACGTTGAATGTTCATATTGAAGGAGGCGCTGATGATATCATCCAAAAAGCTTTGAATTCTAATATTAACTTTCGTAGAGTAGATAACAATACTGTTGGTATTACATTAGATGAAACGGTTCTAAAAGAAGATGTGTTGGATATTATTCAAATTTTTTCTAAAGATTCGAACAAAAAGTCAAATTTGGGAGTACCTGATAAACCAAATATTCCCCAAAAATTTATTCGTACCTCACAATTTATGCAACATCAAGTGTTCAATTCTTATCATTCAGAAACAGAAATGTTAAGATACATATATCACTTGCAATCAAAGGATCTTTCGTTAGCTCATTCTATGATACCTTTAGGTAGTTGTACTATGAAACTCAATGCTACTACAGAGATGATACCAATAACGTGGCCCGAATTTGCGAATATTCATCCTTTTGTGCCAGCATATCAGGCTGAGGGATACAAAATTTTAATTAAAGTAAGTTAAATTTAATTAACGAAAAGATGTACGTTTACGTTAGGTATATTTATGACTGAACAAATTTTAGGAACTTGAGCATGACCTTGCTGTTATAACAGGATTTGATGGTATTTCTTTACAACCAAACTCTGGAGCTCAAGGAGAATATACAGGATTACGTATTATTGGAGCATACCATAAATCAAAGGGTGATGATAAGCGTAATGTTTGTTTAATTCCTGTATCAGCTCATGGTACAAATCCCGCATCTGCTGCGATGGCAGGTATGGAAGTTGTACCTGTTAAATGTGAAAATAATGGTGATCTTGATATGAAAGATTTGGAAGAAAAGGCTACCAAATTTAAAGACAGATTAGCAGCTTTCATGGTTACTTATCCATCAACATTTGGTGTATTTGAAAGCGGAGTTGTAAAAGCATGTGAAATAATTCATCAAAATGGAGGACAAGTTTATATGGATGGAGCAAATTTAAATGCACAAATTGGATTATGTACACCAGCTGGCATAGGAGCTGATGTTTGTCATTTGAATTTACATAAAACATTCTGGTAAAAATTTTAAATTTTTATTAACAATACATATATATGGTCCATATATTTATTCAGTTTTTTTTTCTTTCCTTTTTTTTTTAGCATACCTCACGGTGGAGGTGGACCGGGGGTTGGTCCCGTGGGCGTGTTAGTATAGTAATTTATTACTATTTTTATTAAATAAAAATCATACTTAAAGTTTATCTCTTCATTATTAGTAAATCACACCTTATGCCATTTTTACCGGGTCATCCAGTTGTGAAGACTGGAGGAGATAAATGTATTGGACCTGTCTCGGCAGCACCGTTTGGTTCACCAAATATTTTACCAATTTCTTGGGCATATATAAAAATGATGGGTTAGTTATTTTTATTTTTGTTCGAAGTATTTTAAAATAAATTAATTTTTTTTTTTTCCAGGTAGCAAAGGATTAACATCAGCTACGCATATTGCATTGCTAAATGCTAACTATATGGCAGTTCGATTATCTAACCATTATAAAATTTTATATACCAATCAACAAAGAATGTGTGCTCATGAATTTATTATTGATATTAGACCATTCCAAAAAACTGCAGAAATTGAAGCCATAGACATAGCAAAGCGCCTTCAGGTAATCCTATATATATATACATGCTAACTTTTTTTTTCTCAATATATATATAAACTAATTTTCTTTATCTTTAGGATTATGGATTCCATTCACCAACAATGTCATGGCCAGTTGCAAATACACTTATGGTAGAACCAACAGAGTCGGAATCAAAAGCAGAATTGGACAGATTCTGTGATGCAATGATATCTATTAGAGAAGAAATAAAGTCTATTGAAAATGGGCAGCAACCAAAAGGAAATAATATATTAACAAATTCGCCACATGCCATTGAAACATTAATTAAAACTACATGGGATAAAGCATATAGCAGAGAACAAGCAGCCTTTCCACTGAATTATTTAAAAACACATAAATTTTGGCCATCAGTTGGAAGACTTGGTAAGTTTTAACTAAAATTTTATTGTTTTTTCATTTAATTATGCTAATAAAGTTATATATTTTTTTAAAAAAAACATAGACGATGCATTTGGTGATAGAAATCTAATATGTTCTTGTCCACCAGTTGAAGATTATCTTGAATAAAAAATATAGTATAAAATGAATTTATATTAAACAAAAAAAAAAGTTATTGTGTTTATCAAAACTAAAAATTATTTATTGCATTGATTTTTTAATAAATTTTCTGTGATAAACAAATACAAATACAAATTTAATCTATTGTTAAATCAATTATTTCTTTTATTTTCTTTTTTTCAAATTCTGTTTTACTAATAAACATTAGTTCATTATCATCAGATATTATTTCACCATTATTATTATTATTATCATCAATTATAATAATATTTTGTTTTTTAGAAATATTTTCAGTAATTAAAGTCTTATTAATTATATTATTAAGACCTATATTTTTAATTCTAGTTTCTATATTAAGATTATTTTCAATTTCCATATCAGTACCAATATTATTACTATTTTCAGTTTGAAGATTTCTACTACTAGCTTTAGTTTCCACAATAGAATTATTAATATTATTATAATAACTCTTATTAATAATATTATTTTCCATACTGTTTTTAGTTTTGCTATTAATATTTTTATATATTTTAACTTTTGAATTAAGATTATTATTATTAATTTCAAGATTTTTTTTCCTATTATATTTAGCTTTTTCTTTATTATTAACTATATTGTATAGATTCTTACTATTATTAATTTGATCCTTCTCATTAATATTTTTGTTTTTATTTTTATCAAAATTCCTATTTACTTTAATATCTATATTACAATTCTTTTTAAAACTCTTATTGTTAGTTTTAAAATTATTGTTATCAGCTATATGAGTATAATTATATTTATCCTTTTTACCTATAACTAAGTTTTTACTACCATTATTACTTTCATTAGAACTTGCAACTATAGTACTTTTCTTCTTTTTAATATTGTTATTTGTCATTACTACTTTTTCTTTTTCATATACAATAGAATTATTATCTGATAATAACGAATAATCTTTTTGTTGATGTTTGCTATCTGAAGATGAAGAATATTCACTTTCACTTTCAACATCAGTCAGTTCACCATATAATAAATCATCTATTGTAAAATCTTCATTAATAACTTTTGTTTTTTTCTTTTTTATAAAAGAATTATTATCTAAAGACTTGGAAATTGGTGATGTTTTAGATTTATAATAATTTTCAATCCATTCCTTTGTTTGATAATAAATATGTAATACTGCTATTGGATCAGAATGAGTAGTTTTCAAATTTAAACATAATTCTTCTTGAGGATTATTAATGAAGATAATATCAGATGGATTAAAATTAAAATCATCAAATGAATTTGATAATTCCATATTTTGATTTTTATTAGTATACTTTTTTGAAGATATTCTTTTTTCTGGTAATCTTTCAGCTTTATAAAAATACACTGAAATAGCTCCTAATGAACCTTTGTCTCTTGTTACTTTTGATGGGATACATCTTGGTAAATTTGATATAAAGATATTACCATCTGACCAATACGTGGAATCAAATTTAAAAAGATGAAAGATTGATTTGTTATAATTATAAAAACCATATATATAATTATATGGTCCATTAGAACTTGTAGGATTAAGTTCCATATACGTATTATCATTTTGTCCATCAACGAAATGAATTCCTTTAATGACATGTTCTTTAGTGGAATGAACTCCAACTCTAATAGCAAAATGACAAGAAGGTTCCGGGATAGCTACATATGTCATAATTTTACTAAAAATAATAATCATTATTATATTTTTATAATAAATATGAGAAATTTTACACATTAAAATATTAACATATACATGTAAATACGATATTTAATAATTTTTTTTTACCATTCTTCTTTCACTGATTCTCTCTTATCAACAGCAACTCGAGAAAAAGGCACCAACAAATTATCCTTAATGATTTGAGCATATTAAATTAATTGAGAGTAAAGACAAAAAATTTTATTTTAATCACACATTTTACATATAACTTACATTATTACTTGGTATTTGGTGTTCTGGTAGTACTTCATTGTCAACAAGAATTTCAAGCGAAAAATCACCAAGACGCATTTCGATATTATTTCACGAAAAAAAGAAATATTTTTATATATATTGATTTATCTTATAAAAAAGTTTTTGATAAGAAAAAAACTGCAACGCGTTTATAAAACCTCGATCACTGATGATTGGTTAAACCTCTGATTTGTAGTTTATAATAACGTATAATGCGTCACATATAAGCAAGAATTGCATTTTGTACTGTGAGTATCGTAAAATTAACGCGTAATCTCATACAGTTCATTTCATTTACTTAATTATCGAAATTCTAATATTAGATCAACTAAACTACTAGTATTGACACAATAATATCTAATATTGTTGGGTTAATCGTCACTTTCGTTAATCTTCACTTTTAAACCTAAATTTTGTCGATGGTACGATATATATTGAGAAATATATTATCGATTGAACAACTTAGCATCACCATGAAAAAATGCAGCCGGAGTTGTTGCCAAATTACACACGATTGTACAGTATATATGATCTGGATGATTCATCAGTATCAATGGATAAATAACCATTGCACCTCTTCAGATGTTCTTTTGTACAGCCCTCAGTATTTTCACAAATGAATAACAATGCATCACAGGCAATAAATATAAAACGAATGTCTCTCAGCTTTATATAATCTTATAGTCATGTGGATAAATTCAAGTAGTTTGCTAAATGGCACACAAATACATACATCATCACATACCTGTTATGCAGTCACTTCAATAAGTATGATTATTGTGATATTATCGTAAAATTTTATAAGTAATACATCTAATTATAGATTAATTAATACCTTTATTACTTTAGGTTTTAAAAGATGCTTATTATTTAAGCAATTTATAATGATTTATGCAGTAGCAATTAGTAATTCAATGATATTATTTACAGACTAAATGGATTCATTTTTTGCCTAAACAAAATTTACTATACACATAATTAATTGTGAGTGGTGACCAATTGATCATTTATACAATGTAAATTAGTTACTATTAAGCATATTAAGCGATGGACCCTCAACGGTTTCCGTTTTCCTAGTATACTTAATTTCCATTCGCAAGAATTCTGATTAATACTTCCAGCACTTCACGTCTTCCTTCTAGTTCGGCAATATTCAGGCCAGCCTCTGGCATGCTTTCCCCTGGCCATCTTAAAATTACAACTGATTCTTTTCATGGCAGACCATCACCAAGTTCCTTCAAATATGGTGCAGGGATCACAGCCTTGTAAAACGTAACGTACTTTGAGATGATGCGAACAACATATATGGTCTGGTCCCTAATCTGAACTCGACACATATTTTCATCACCAAAAGCGAGTATCTCACAATTTGCCATTCCTTAAAACCTAATGTTTTCCAAATGCTTATCGTAGAGAATTGTTAAGTTAATAAATAAATATGGCCCTGTCAGAAAATAAAATATACTGACCTCCACAGCAATCATGGACGTGTCTATCATCTTGATCGAATATTCAGGGTTTGCAAATATATAAAGATATCCTTTAATAAACAATCTGTAAACTTGCTGATTTCTGAGTTTAGGAATGCAAACAAAAAGATTCTACATAACTACTCACCTAACCACCAAAGGAAAAGTATTCAACCCAACAATACGAATCAAATCATCCACCAATGTATCAGTATAAGTTTCATCTGTTCCTGTTATTACCGTTGCGTTCTTTACAACCCAATGTAATTTGAGAAAAAACGTCCGAACATCATTATCAGAAATTCCGTCAATATTTCTGATATCGAAATTTTGTACATCAAGCTTTCTTGATTGATGTTGGGTTGAACGTATTGTTCCGGAAAGTCTTTACTAACTAAATGATATTTGAATCGTTAGTACGGGGTCACTAAGAGAAAAGTAACACAGGTACTTCCGTCATCTGGAGAAATGATTAGGCTATTGGAAGCAACTGGTTGGAAGCTCACTTTAAGTGCCTCAACATCCTCTCTCGTAAAAAAAGATGGCGTAGTGTTGATTATGGGTAATCCCTTGTCTTTAAGCATCTCTTGACTAAATTTCGTAAATTTCGCATCATAAGGTTCTTGTTGAATAATGTAGAGAAAAAGACTGTCGGTTGGAAAATACGCGGTACAGGTAGAGTTACAATCCGCAGATTATCCGGATCATCCGATAATTCTGGCCAATTCTGTAGTGCCGGCCAGAATTACAAATAACGATAGTCACGTGATCCAGGATAAAGGTTTAGCCACTGGGTAAGTTATGTTACACATAGATTTTTGCAAATTTTTGTGTTACATAATGTTACACAAAATTCATAACTCTGGCTGGAACTATGAATTTGGCCCGATTTAAGTCCAAGATATCCTACAGATATCCGAGGGGATTATCCAGATGAAAAATGTTATCACAAATATAGATAGAGGATAGATAGATTGTAACATTAGGTACAGATTGGAAAAATTTCACAACGAGCCTGAGCAATGAAGATATTTTTTTGTGAACAATAAAGAAAACCTCTATTGATGTTCTCAGTGATATACCGGTAAAATGATCTTAAGTATAATATAATCTTCGTTGGTATGGTGTGGACTTTATATTATATAATTTTCAAAAAAAAATTTCGGGTTTTTTTTTTAAAAAAAAGGTAATTTATAATATTAATAAAGGAAAAATAAAAAAATCTGTGATGCATGTACAGTGACACCTCTATGATTATATGCAAAAAATTTAGATAGGTTCAATATATATTTATAAAGTTTAATTTGTAAATATTCATTATACAGTATTGCTTGTTATTCAATTTTATCAAATATTAATCTTTTGACATTTTGGAGAATAAATTGTTATTTCTGGTAATGCTTCTATTTCATTAATATTCCAAGAGGATACAAATATATATATAAAAGGGTCAGGTTTGAGTTTGCGTATTTTAAACTAAAAAAATCATAAAAATCTTTCCTTTTTTAGATAATTTTTGATAATGCCAGTCAGAATTTTATTTCCTATTATAGCAACTGACTGACATTATCATAATTCTGGCCCTGAAAAAATGTGTACAGCTCCTAGTAAAAAATTTTTTTCATCACCTGACCCCTATATATATATTTCTAGGTTCTGGTTAAAATACTTAAGTAAATGAATCAATAAAACTCCCTAGTATTTACCCCCAAGATTTCTAAGTAAAATTCCACCCCCACGTGACCGGTGATGTTTAATGGCGTGAAAAAATAATTTTTCCACCACTAAAAATTTTCCAAGTCCCCAGAATACTATAAAAAAATGAAAACGCTAGGTGTGACGCGGGGTGACATTTTATGCAGGTCACGTGGGGTGAAAAATCTTGGGGCGACGCTGGGGAAGATACTCCCTAGTAAAAATGGTTAAAAAAATTCCGTGTAAACTTTCCCTGAAAAATCGCTCAGGGGGAAATTATCGCATCATTAATAAATAAAGTTAGTGATATTTATATAGGGCTGCGTATTTTCCTGAGATATACGGATATTTTGATAAAAAACTACGTACAGCTAATAATAGCCTCTACAATATACAACTGTAGAATACATCGAATTTGGATGTGATCAAAATAAAATTTATGATTGACAGGGATAGATTGAAGATTTAGGGATTATAATGAAATTTTAAGGATTAGTATAATATATAGGATTTGGGTAAGTATGTATACTAGTGAATGATACAAATTTACTCTCATATCTAATTCCTTTTATACTTTTAATACTCCTATGAAAATGAATTATCAGCAACAAACCCTAAAATGATAATCTATAATATAAACGGGAAAACGAACGTGATTATGATCAAGTGCCCATATTAAAAAATTAGTATTATATAATTTTGGCAAATAATTGATATATTTGGTTGCAATTTTACCGTACAACAATTTCGCAATGTTTGACAAGAAACCTGAGTCAAGAACATTTGTCAAAAGAATTACACATAAAATTTCATGTTACCAAAAATGGCTCCAATAAATTTATTGTTACAATAGAGTGAAAAATAGCGCGGTAACACTTTATTTTTCTAAAATTAGTTTTTTTAAATGCACTCTTATTCTCAAGAATTCTTGGCGTATCATTATTACATACTTACATTATAATAATTAAAATTTCGAACTTAATAGTTTTAAATTTAAATACTTATTTTCTCAATGATAAAGCTTAAATATCAAAAAAAAAAAAAAAAAAAAAAAAAAATTTATTTTTTTTTTT
>QZLH01000007.1:76115-149692 GCA_003833135.1 Oehlia diaphana
AAAAAAAATTGATCGTTTGATTAGGCTACAAAATTCCAGTTTTAGTAAAAAAACAAATATCTCCGGTTTCATTTCATAACACGGCAAATTTTTTATCGTTCCTGAAATTTTTTTTTTTTTTATGTAAATCATGACGAAGATCCGCGTTTTTTATCGGAGAAATAGATCATAGCTAATTTTGTTGATTCATACAACATTTAATATTGATATTATTTGATGATTGGATATATAAAAATAAATTTTAAAATTGTTTGTTTATAAAAAAAAAATGTATTTGACACACAAGTTTCTTCTTGGCATTTTAATGTATCATCGGTATAATTTCAGTTCCCGTATCATGTGATACAGTAATAATATAAAAAAAAAAAATAATTTTTTTTTTCCTATTATAATAAAGGTATGTAGGTATGTAACACGAAATTTTCAGAAGCATTTCTAGTATTTCTCATAATTCATTCATAATATAAATAAGTTTGCTCTTGATTTAAATCCCCCCTCACCTTTTTTTTTTTACGTTCATTTTTTTTTTTAAAAATTTTTTTTTCTTTCCGATATTTTTTTTTTTTTTTTATTTAAAAAAAAAAAAAAAAAAAAAAAAAAAAAAAAAAAAAAAAAAAGAAAAAATTGATCGTTTGATTAGGCTACAAAATTCCAGTTTTAGTAAAAAAACAAATATCTCCGGTTTCATTTCATAACACGGCAAATTTTTTATCGTTCCTGAAATTTTTTTTTTTTTTNTTTTTTTTTTTTTTTTTTTTTTTTTAAAAATTTTTTTTTTTTTTTCGTTTTTTTTTTTTTTTTTTTTATTTAAAAAAAAAAAAAAAACTAAATAATTTATAATAATAATAATAATAGTAACGATAATAATAAGAGAGAACTGAACGTTTATTATAGGTCTCAATCACACACATATTTTTTTATAAAGATTTTATTAAATTTTAAAAAAGTTTACGAATAAAAAAAACAAAAAAAAAAAAAGAAAAAATTATTTTTTTAAAAGTCATGCCTAAACGAATACTTACAACACCACCTTTATATGTAAAAAAACATGAATGGTCTAAAAGACTTAGTGTATACTGTCTTATAATCTTTTTTTTATTAAATGTCACTGGATATTTATATTATTACGATGATATGTCAAATTCTTTATTAATTAATCCTTCAGGAATGTTCACTAAACAATGTGATTATGTAAGTATATATTATCAGTATTTAATTTATAATTTACTTATTTTTATATTAAATTTTTTTCTTCTTTTTAGACCGATGTTAAAATTGACCTTGATATAGAATACGATTTACGACCTGATAACGTTGAACAAATTGAAAGTATTGAAATTGAAACAAATTTGATTGAATCAGAAACAACCATAACAACAACAACGGAATCAGAATTAGAAATGATTGATGAAGAGATTAATAAAAAATATTGTGGAAAATCAAAATGTGAATTCTTATTCGCTTATTATCAACCTGAACAAGAAACTAAAGCGAATATGCATTTTAGATCATTTGTAAATCTTGCTCAAGCTCTTGGTCGTACAATGGTTTTAACTAATGTTGGAAGTTCTAGAATTAATTCATGTCAAAATTTTACTTTTGGATTTTATTATAATGCTAAAGCTTTACAAGATATGTTTCCTGATGTAAAATTTATTTCTCAAAAAGATTTTCAAAATTGGTTAAAAGAAAGGAGAAGAAAACCTAATACTGAACATGCTTATATATTACCTGGTGAATTGGATTATAAAATGGAATTAGTTAAACCTTATCCTGATATACTTAGAACAAAAAATTGTTTAAATAGATTTGATTTTAAATTAGATGATAATACAATATTTAAACAATTTAATACTGGTAAAAATTTTTCAAAGGATCCTGTAAAACATCAACAATTCGCTGATTTTCTTGTTAATAATCTTAAAACTGATGTTGAAATTTTATTAACTTCTCATTTCGTATTTCATCCTTTATTCCCAAATGTTTCATCTCCTATTCCTTATGCAAATCATTATTTTGATGAAGCTGCAAAAATTACAAATAGAATTAAACCTTATGTTGCTATACATTGGAGAATGGAAAGAGCAAATATTAGTATGTTAAATGAATGTTCTGATGCTTTGGTTAAAAGAATTTCTCAATTAAAAGATTCTCTTGGTATTAAAAATGTTTATATTGCAACTGATTATCCAATTGGTGGTGGTAAAACTCAATCTCAAACATTTCATCTTTTAACTGATGAACATCATAATTCAATGAAATTGTTAAATTCTACTTTTAATGTTAATTCTTGGGTATCTTCAAATATTTTCTCTAGTTTAAGAAATGATGAGACAATAGAAAAGGAATTTTTGGGCGCTGGAATGCCTGGAATTGTAGATAAATTGGTTTGTATGGATGCCGATTATTTCTTGGCTACCCCTGAAGGTTGTGGAAGAGCACGAAGTACATATACTACAATGATCATTGATGCGAGGAATGTATCAATGCAACATGGTGAAAGACCTCAATTAAAAAACATTGTTGAGAGGTGGATTCAATATCCCGAAGCTGGAGAAAATTAGAAAAAAAAAAAAAAAAAAAAAAAAAAAAAACTGTGTAATATAATAAATAATTAAGGGATATTTTAATAATAATATGTATATTTTTTTATATATTTTACACAAGGATAGATTTGTAATGATTTTATTTATGCGGTTAAAAATATTTTTTATTACTTGTGTACATTTTTTTCTTTCTACCTTTTTTTTTCTAATAATACATGAGTAAAATTTTGTCAATAATATAATCAATTTTTCATATCTGACATTTTCCCTTGGTGGCAAAATTTTTTAAGTTAATGTTAAAATTTAATAATAGAAATAAAAATAAATGATTATCATCGAAAAAAGAAGCTTAAAAAATTTTTTTCCTTTAACTAATTATGTTCTTCTAAAAAGAAAAACTCTAAATACAATGTTCTCCGAAAACTCCGATATCTGCTATCTCGGATATGGACGAATAATGAACCCTTTATTTTATTACTATTACTGTAACTATTACTACAATGATATTTTTCATTTTTATCCGTTTTAGTAAATATTATACATATTTGGTAAGATCGAATTTAATCCTCCTTTTTTAGAAATAAATAATAAAAATAAATAAAGATATTTAAATGATATGAATGATATGAGAATGTGATGTAATAATATGACTTTTGAACAAATCTAAAATGATTTGTAATTCAAGTGATATTAATAATCATCACTCTTTGGTATAAACAATAATTTTCAATCAATCGCGTGTCAGAAAAAAAAATCAAAACTTTATCAGTCTATCAAATCATTTCGTGCATATTTATTTTGCTTTTTTTTACTCCTGAAATTATAAAAAAAATTCTTTATCTTGATCGAATTTTTTACCGGTTTTATTCGGATCATTTTAAAATTCTGAATTCTTCCGGATAAACTCGTATTTAGTAATTTAAACAATTCATATGAAATTTCTTTTTAATGACGGATTATTTATTTACCCGATTTTAGTTATTTTCGCTCACAATTTCGCCTCGATCATAATTGATTCATTCCTTCAATGGTTAATTACAGTGGTTGAAAGTATATTGTTTGAATGAAGGCAAATCTTTCATTTTATCAATGATATTTTCCTAATCATGATAAGGATCGGATTATTATTTATCCGATTCTATTAAATTTCATTCATTCAATGCATTTAGATAGTTCTCAGTTTCTCACTTCGAACATGTTTGGGTTACACGAAAATTCGGTTCAAATGTCGTGATTTGATATGGCGTAATGAAAAATAGTCATGCATTGATGTTTTACAAAAAAAAAAAAAAGGTAATATTGTTTAATTAAGGTTCATGAATCACAGTGTAATATCGTAAAAGATATTAAAAGATATTTAATTTGAAATTGGAAAATCCGTAATAAATAATCAAACAATAAACATGATTCTCTCTCTAAAATACGTAGATTAATTTGGTTTTTTCCGTGTTACGAGCGCTTTTTGCTATTAAATCTAATAACCTAAATAACATAATTAAATTCAATTCAAAAATGAAGAACTAACTAAAGGTAGCTAAAGTTTATTCTTATAAATACTTTATGCAATTTGCCGCGAAATTGCATAATTGGAAATTTCTATAAGTAATTTAATTATATTAATTATTATAAAGTATCGGTTATTATTAATGCCATTTGAATTTTAATCATCCATTATCCATAATATATTCTCTTATAGATCAAATCTTTTATCCTCATTTCATGTGATAATTGACATATGTATTATTAATATTAAAAAAAAAAATATGTCTTATGACACAGTCAGCCCTTCTAAGTAGGCATTCAGGCCTTGGTTATGAGAAATTCTTTTAACGTGGGAATTCAAGTACACTTGTAATTGCAGTATTAGGTAACAAACATGGCATGATATCCGTTATCCGTTCAATGACTTTATTATAATCAATTTCAATTCTTCTAATATTCCAGAAATATGTTATACTATATATACATTTGAAAGTTTTTAATAATTTTTATTGGTCTAAATATTTCAATGAATATCATTGGGTAAATTATTCGTCTTTTAATATTAATGAATTTTCCTTCTTTGTAAATCGTTAAAAAAATTTCTATAAAGAAAATTTGCTATAAAAAAGATTCGTTATAAAGAAGATTTATTATAAAAAAGATTCTTTATAAAGAAGATTTATTATAAAAAAGATTCGCTAAGAAGATTTATTATAAAGGAAATTTGGTATAAAAAGAGTCATTTATATTCTTTAATTAATAAAATTCGTTATAACAGATATAAATCGTGATACCAATTATATGAAATATGGCTGATTTTGGATTAGTTAAATGAATTCTGGATCTTTTTGTAAGCGTTTTAAGTATACTTATGGTCCAATAACCTGGAATTATAGTCTTAATTTAAGTATGACATTACGGGAATTACAATTGAAGTTAATCTATGGCTGAAGGTTGATCATTGTTGATCATGTGAAATTTGTGCTAACATTTTTAAAAAAAAGAAAACTTTTAGAAACTAACATTAGTTATACTTCGAAACTTTGTGAACTCTTATTCTTTCCGTCCACTATTTGTAATCTTAAATTTGAATGGATTCTAGAAATCTTTTAAATTCTCGCAGAGTCCAAAAAATTAAATATTAAATATGGATAAATTCGATTTTTTTGGTTCGATTTCTTCTGATTTACCCATTTCGGTTATTCCTGGTATGACTTCTACAAAAAAATCCTCAATGATACAACTGTCAGAAAAATCACAACAAACAACTTTACCACCAGATCTGCTGATAAGAATTCTTAAATATTTACCAATTGCTTCATTACCTAATTTTGCAAGAGCATGTAGACGTTTTAAGGTTTTGGTATATGACGACGAGTTATGGGAGCAGCGTTTAAAAACATTAGGAGTATGGAAAGATTATGAAAATGGTGATATTATGAATGCCCCTGTAGAACCATTATATGTTAATGCAAAACATACCGTAAAAGGAAAAGACAATAATAAATTTAATCAAGATTCAAAATTTTCCGAATTTGATCCTTTTGCTTCACCTCCATCTTCTCCAACAACACCTAATAATACTGGAAATTTATTAGATTTTGCAATAACAACTGCAAATTCTTTAATTCCTGGTCTTCCTCTTGATTCATTTTCACAAAAATCTCGTGCTGCATCTACTGGTTTTGCGAGATCTTCATTCAAAAATATTTTTATAGAATTATTACCATATTATTTAGATTTTAGGCATAGAAGGAAGGATAGTAAATTATTTAAAGAATATAATGATCCATCAGATCAATCAAAAATGTTGGCAAGATTATTAAGTTTTGGAAAATTAAATATAACATTAGATTCTGAACAAGTAAGTTCGTTGAATAATATGAGATATAATTCATATAATTTAATTGATTTTTTATTTATTATATATTTAGATTAATAATGCACTTGAAACTACTATCGAATATTTTGAAAATTCAGCGTTACATCATTTTGAATTAGCATATAACGTTCAAAATATTTCAGAGATGCAGGTTTATTAAATTAGATTGTTAAATTTAGTATGTTGTTAATAATAATATTATAGAATTGTTTTTTAAAATTTTATTTATTTTTGAATTAAAAAGAAATGGGCAACTATTCTTTTAAATTTGAATGGAGGTTCGGCATGTATACAGGTCTTCATACAAAAGAATTCTATATTCTTTGATCATCTTTATGATCCAATGGATAATTTTACGTAAGTTTTTCAATTAGGTTTTTTAATTCATTTTATAATTCATTATTTATACTATATAATTAATCATTTTTATCCTTTAATTAGATGTTTAACAATTTCTAATCTCGGTGAATTAAATTATATGCAAATGACAGAATTTTTTAATTATGTTGAAGAAGAAATGACTAAGCAAGCTTCCTTGATTAATCAAATATTTCCTCAAGATGCCGACGTATTTTATACTTTTGTTGAGCGTGTTGTTGAGGATGTTGTAAGTTAAATTATTAAATTAAATTAATATTTGGAAATTCAACAAAATAATTCAATTAAGATTTTTTTAATAGATTATAGAGTACATAACAATACTTTTGGAAGAATCTTGTAGGAGGGATATTAGCTTGTATTTGAAAACAGTTGTAGCAACTCATCAACGTTGCATACATGTCGCAAAAGTTCTTTGGAAAGATGCTAAACCTGGATTAACAAAGATAAGAGCGGAAGACCTTATATATCAAATGTTCGAACCTTTTATGGATAAATATTTAAAAGAAGAATTGAATTATGTTAAGACGCGGAGCGAAGATGAAATCGAAAAATGGAATCAAAAGGTGACATGTTAGGTCACCTTTTTTTGCATAATATAAATTGTGTTGAATTAGAATTAACGATAATAATTTGGTCATTATAACTTTTCAACAGTTGATAAATAAATCGATGGAAGCGCAACAGGATATTCTTAATAATGCCAATCGAGAGATTTACAAACGTAATTATCTTACCTCTTTTCGGAAAATACTCAAGCTTCCAACAGCACGTTCACGTCATTCTTCACCAGTGCAATCATCATCATCAAATATTTCTCGTAATAAACGAAATAGTGCTTCGAGCATTACTAGTTCCAATCCTACCTTAAATCTAACAGACCTTCAATCAGCTTTATCGAATGCTAAATTGGATAAGATGCAGCAAATGCTTAGTTTGGAGACAGCTTTACAAATGGTTCACGTAAACAAAGATTCATTACGTAGAGTATCTTCATTTACTGGATATCCTGATAAGATGGGATATAGAATGTAATCATTTTTATAATTTTGTTTTATGATTGAATTATAATATTTTTTGACGTTAAAAGTTGGAAATTTTTTTTTAAAAAAAAAATATTATAGTAAAGAAACTTTGGAATCAGTATTCATTACTCTTCTTCAAACATTGGGACCGTTACATATTAAACCAGCATTTAATACGTAAGTTTTGATTAATGTAATATTGATAAAATTTGAATGTTTTTATTTCAATTTACACACATTCTAAATTTTAGTGCCATAAAACGTCTCGGTGATTTTAAATCAGATAAATCAGATTCAGAATCCACATCATCTGATCTTGCGCCTTTGGTAGGATTCTTTGAATTGGTTCATATTGCTGATTTAATCCAACAAATGGTGCAAGTATATTATGACGAAGAAATGGTAATTATCTCATTTTTTATGTGTAGCTATATTTTTGTGTAGATATATTAACATAATATTATCTTATCCATCTCTTAGAATAAATTTATAGATAAAACGGATTTTTTGAATAATTGTAATAAGGAAAAAAAAATCTTTGAAAAGATTCTTGATGAAAGTGTTGCTGCCGGATTAAACAAAGGAATTCAGGTATATAATATTATACTTAATTATCCAATGTATTAAAAATTTTTTTTTTTAAAAAAAAAATTTATATTATTAAATTTTATTAGGTTTTAATAGATCATGTTGAATTTATTCTTGCCACGGAACAAAAACCGGAAGATTTTAAACCAGCAAATGATGATTCATTTGATTTACAACCAACGAAGGTAAAATATTTATATTTATTAAATTTTGTTTTAATGTTCTGTTATGATTTTTTGTTAATAAGAATTCATTTATTTCATTATAAATTTAGGCATGTACCGATGCTGTCGAGTGTCTATCAAACCATACTAAATTAGTTATCGGTTCTTCGGATAAACATACTTTAGATGTGTTTTTCCAAGAAATTGGTCTTCGGTTTTTTGGGTAAATATGCGAATTTTTATCATCTTAAATACATGAGCTATTACCATTTTAACGATTTTTTTCTTTTTTACCTATTTTTTTTTTTAAGAACTTTAACAAAGCATATTAAAAAATTTACAGTGAGCTTAAGTGGTGGATTTCAAGTCATTAGGTAAGAGTTCATATAAAGATTATGAATTAAATAACAAAAAATTTAACATTTTTTTTTTTACCTTATTTTATAAAAGTGATCTGAATCATTATTGTTCATTTATTATTTCACTACGGCAACCAAATATTACACCATACTTTATCGCACTAAAAGAACTTGGAAATATTTATATTATATCAAATGCACGTGATATAGGGTCATTTGTAAGGGAAGCAGACAGATTTAATGGTGTTTTACATGCTGAAGATGTATATGAATTTTGTCAAAAACGTGAGGATTGGATGATAATTAAAAAAGAAGTAGACAAGGAATTATATGGATTAAAAGCGGAAGATTGTACGATTATGTAAAATATAATGAATATTTTTATCAAGTGATTTAAGTCACGCGAACTTAATTTATTAATATCAAATGGACATTTTTAGTATTGTAAATTTTATGATAGTTTGTATTTAATGTTGCATTTGTTTTTTTTATTAATCGGGTTTCCATATGGAAACTAATGCGAACCATTTCCTTTACTTATGGTTTACACCATGTAAAAAAAAGACTTTAATATCTTTAAGGTTTTAATATTTATTTAACTTAAAATAAGTTCAATCTATAATTAAATATTCTATCTGAAATAAAATGTAATTATTGTAATCAATAATTCATTTCAATACCACTTTTTCATTGAAAAAGATAAATCCCAAAAAAATTAATTATTATTTCTTAGCTCATTTCGTTCATGAATGATTTCTTCAATAGTTATATTCCTATCACTATAAATATACGCAATAAATTTACCAGCCACATCTTTTTCCCATGTACAAAATACTATAACGTAACCTTGATCACTTGAAGGAAGAGATATATCTTCTGTACAAACACCCTGGATAAAACCGGCATAAGCAAAATCTCCCGAATTAGCTAATTCTCTGCCAAGTAAGTTATTTGGACGTTTCTCAAATACTTTAATATGCGTCGGTGTAGGGTTCATTTCTGGTGTCTGAAGCCTAATTCTATAAAAAAAAATTCATTATTTCTTTATCATATTGTTGGAAAAAAAGAATCATAAATAACTTACTTAATAGTAGTCATTTCAGAAATTTTAAGATGATAACTTGGGTTTAAATAAAAATCATGTTGATACCCCATAGCATTAAATCCCTTAATCCTATTATTTTAATAAAAAAAAAAATTATATATATTTTTAACAATGTTATAAAACGACATTAAATGTAAATAATTTTAATTACCATTGTCCTTGAATTACTTTCTTGAACATTCCCTAAAAAAAAGTATTGTTAAAAATAAGCCCTATATAATTAAATTCATTATCTCATAAATTAACTTACAGCTCCTTCAAGCGGTATGCTAGTGACATTAAATGTAACATTTGATGCTACAGTTAATGTAAATTCTCCAATAAGGCCAGGTTCATATGTTGATACAATAATAGTATAATCACCAGCTATACAAAAAATTTTAGGTTAACAATAATTATTCCCAACAGCGGTAATAATAACTATATTCGATATCACATACGTTTTATGTCATCCTTTTCGCAATAACAAAACCCATTTCGATAACCGCTAGATTTCATCAAAATATCCTTGGTAGTTAAACTATATTAGAATGAAAAAAAAAACAGATAAATAAAAATATATGTATTTTGGAGTATTTTGTAGATTATCATGGTTTCATCATACCTAGCAATTCTCTTTCCATTGCTCCATATCATCCTAACATCCATTGCAAACTTTTTAGGACCTTCCAACATTAATAACACTCGAGGTTTATCCGATGGTGAATTAGATACCGGCGGTGATATTGAAACACGATACTCTGGGTTGTTTAAATAAGTTATATTACTTGGATTTCCCCCAGCTGTTTGATTTGTCCATTTGCCAGAAATCTAAAATGAAGAAATTTTTTTTTTAAAAAAAAAAAGCATAAATAAATCGTGTAACTTAATACAGCGCATTAATACGAACATGTTTCACGTTTTGATATTTCTTTGAAATTTCCGATAATGTTGCTGGTGATATACTATAACATTTCAAAGTAAAATCTAAAGTTTTGAATCGATTGATTTGAGCAACAACAATAGTATAGCGAGTTATACCAGTCGGCGCATCGAACCTAACCTTTTTGGTTAAAAGAAAATTTTTTTAATTAATAAAATTATAATAAATACAATTTATATTTTTTTTTTTACATACCAATATATGAGGGCTATTTACATACGCTCCCTAAGTTTTAAAGAGTTTAAAATGAATCAAATAACATTTATAACTTTTTTAATTTTATGATAACAAAAATACCTTCTTCCAAGGAGTTTTATCGGAATAAATTTTTTCTCCATTTGTATCATTATAAACATGTAACGTGATGAAGTCCTCATTTTCTTCTTCTGTAACAGTGATATGTTTAGATAACAAAAGATAAACCTCAGATGGTTGTTCACTCTCATTATTTATTTCCAAACAAAATTGCGGATTATATGCTAAAAATAAACATCACATTATTTTTGACTGAATATGTAAAAAATTAAATACTATATTAATAAATTACCTAAATTCACAGTATCTTTTCGTAATCCAACATTTATAGGCCATGTTCTAATTAATTAATAAGGAATTAAAATTATAAAATTAATAAAAAAGAAAATAGTAAAATTTTTATAAACTCACGAATGCTTTGTAACAACATAGCGAAAACGTTCTGGATTCCAATTCATATGAATTGAGTAAAAATATTCACATACAGAATCAAAATCAATCCAAAATATTCCTATAATAAATGTAAGAATATATATTAAATAATTATACCATTAAATTTTAATTATTTAACTTAGATTTACCATCATCAACATTAGATGCTCTCTCTATATCATAATCCAATGCTTTCATTAATTCAGGTGTCCAATTAACGCGATCTAAATGACTAAATGGTCCTGTCCATCTTTTATGACTCCATGGATTTTTAACCTTTTTTTTTTTAAGAGAAAAGATAATTTGAATCAAGAAGAAACCCGAGAATGTCTAATGCTAATTCTTACCAGTAATAAACGGATATCGTTAAACTCACGTATGTCTGTAAAATGCAAAGAATTAATAAGAAAAAAAAAACTGTTAAAAATAATCATATAAATTACCTAAAACGGCATATGCATGAGTAGGAACCAATCCTTTAGTATCGTTTAAGTGACCGGTAGCAATAGTAATAAGTGCATGTTGGTCCGGATTCTTATCTAAATTAAAAGATAAGTATAAACAAAAGATAACTTTAATTATTGGAATTCATCTTGTTATCATCTTTTACCATCTTTTGGTTGACTATTCAACATCCGCCTCCACATAGTTTCTTTTTCGAAATATTTACTAAATAAAAAAATTCGAAGGAGGTGTCAAAGGAGGATAACATCCTTGCGAATAATGTAATAAAACGATATTCTTACTCTATAAAAATTTGTTCTGGAATCCATCCGGTAAGTATACTAAAAGCAACTCTAGAATTAATATTAGTGCTCATTAATTTTTTATTATCCCTGTAAAATTATTAGACTTACTAAAGATCAATTCCCGAATTTCTAAATAAACCAAAAATTAATTTCAAACTTTCATGTGATAAATAGATTCAAATGATAATCATATTATTATTACTTACGATCCAGGAAAATTATAACCTCCCATCAATTTCAAATACTAAATAAATAAATAAACAACAAACAAATAAACAAACAAATAAAAAATACCAAATAAAATAATAAAACAATAATGATTGAATGAATAAATCAACATTGAATAATGAACCAAATAACTTACAGCCTTTTCTATTATGCTTGGCCATAATTCATTTTTATTTGTTGAAAACGTACACATCAAAGTTCCATCGCGAGAAAATGGAAGAAAGTCATCGATAACTTAAAATTTTTAACGTTTGATGTCAAAATAGATAGTTAAATTACGATTTGCTACCTGACCTCACTCACCAACCTTAAATTAATAAAAATAGGTATATAAAGGATAAATAATAAAATAAATTACGAAGGATATCTTGTGAAATCATAAATAATAGGGACCCACTTTTCTCGGAGCTCCATTAAATATTAATTTAATGACATATTTTCCGCTTGGATTATAATATGGATGGCCATATTTATTTTTGGGAAAAATACATCTTGTAATTAACTATATAAAAAATTGAGCTTAAATATTTGTCGATTTGCCTGATATATATTATTTAATATACAAACAAACCTGCTTGTTACCGTATCGTTTCTGATATGCTGCGCTTACACATAACGATGCTACAAAGGAACAATCGGTTACAACATCCTACAACCCAATATACCAAAATATTGAGTAATTTAAAACTTCATAATAAATATATTATTTTATATAAACCTCCAATAAACTTACTTGTTTGATCGCAGTACTTGAAACCATTTTAAACAATTCAGGTTCATTCATTATTTCTGATGGGCGCCTCCATGAATCAAATTTTTCTTTTTGCGCTATCGATAATTCCAAAACATCATTATCTCTATATTAAGGTAATATAGAATGAATCATTCAATAGAAATTTTTTTTTAAGAAAAAAAGCTTGTTTCTAAACAGAATTCTTATTCTCCTTGATTGGTTAAAACATACACAAATGGGCGTTCAAATTCAAATTGTTCATTTAATTCTTCTGGCTCTTCTGGCCATTGTGGAAAATTTTTGCCGTTTATTATTGAATTTTTTTTAAGAATTGCATTTTCTATGCTCGAAAGCTTATAGGTTAGAGAAGCATTCTCTGCACCGGGATTAGCCGATCTTACCTCTATTCACAATTAAATATTATAAATAATAAGAATTAATACAAAAAAAAAGAAATTTATATAATATCTTACGTAATGAAGACATGGTCGTTGGTAATCCTTTCAAATCTTCAGCCCTTTCAAATATTTTATTCATAAATTTAACCAATTCTGATTTATCCTTTGTTTCTATTTATAGATTATAATTAATATTATTATTTAATTAGAAATAAAATTTTATATGAATAATATATATAACCTTCCATAGCCGCCTTCATTAATATTTCTAATAAGCATTTATACAATTCTAAAACTTCTTGATTATTTTTTTGTTCATATTGTAATGAAATTTGATTCAATTTATGCTAAATAAAATTATTTTTAATATTAAACCGAATATTATTAAGAATTTAGGGAATATTAAAAGGGAATATAAAACCTTGGCCTGAACCATTAATTTATCATAAGTTGTTAATTTTTTTAATACAGAGACTCGTATATTATACTCTTGATATTTTTCACGAATCTTGTTTCCCTTAATTTGATTTGTTTCAACTTAAAAAAAAATTCATAATTAAATAGTAAGTAAAACTAATTTCAGCCAAAAATATAAAATAATTTTGACCCCTCACGTTGCAAAATAGATTCAAAAATCTATTCAATAATTTTAAAATTTAGGTTAATAAATTTTGAAAACCATATAAGAAGGAAAAAAAAAAATTAAAATGTACCTTTTTAACGTCCAAATAAGATTTTATAGCAGCTTCAACATTGCCAATGTCATCCTCTTTAACTGCATTATTTGCAACTTGTAAAGCTTTTTGATAAAGCAAGTTAAGTTGATTATTTGTATTTTGATAATTAACACTCATTTTTATTCGAAAAAAAATTTGAAATTTTATATGCCATATTTATAACACCAGCAAACTATATCACATGATTCAAAGCTATCACTGATGGTATGACAAAACAATTTCCAAATAATGGAAACAACTCATCAAAAGTTGCATATATCGCAAAAGTTCTTTGGAAAAGATGCTAAATTTGTTAAGATGTAGAGCGAAGAAGAAATCGGAAAATATCAAAAAGTGACATGTTATTAGGTTACCCTTTTTTTCATAATACTAATTGCTTGTGTCAATTGTGCTGAATTCTTAGAATTAATGATATAAATTGATGGAGTTGCAACGTGATATAGGATATTTTTAGTAATACCAACCAAATGATTTATTATTTCACTTCTTTTCGGAAAACACTCAAGCTTCCAAAATCACGTAGATGCAATCATTCATTTCAAATATTTAACGTAATGCTGCGAACATATAGTTCCAATCCTACAGTTAACTAACTGATCGATCTTCAAGCTAATTGAGATTCACGTGAACTATTATTAGATAAACGCTAATAAAATTTTAAATTTTATCTTACTTTCCAGATTCCTAATTAAATGGTTCTTTCTGAATCAAAGGTTCGTTGTTGTTATTGTCATTATCAAATTCAACATAGTATTTTAAAAAGAGTGGGATATCTATGAGATGTACAAGATAATGTTTTACATACTTGAAATTTACTAACTGAAATATTTTGTGAAACTAAAATTTAGAATGTGTGTAAGCTACAGTTAATTAAAACTTAGGCGCTGATTTTAATATGTAATGTTACTAATGTTTTAAGAAGAGTAATAAATATTTTCAGTTTTTTAACACCAAAAAACTATAAATCATTAATAAAAATAATTATTCCCCTCTTATCAAAATATCCCAAAAGAAGGATTTATATTATTAATTCGTGATTCATGAGTCAACTTATATAATTTGGAGATATATTTTTTATTTAATAATGAAAAAATGCAATAATTTGGCTTCTATAAGACATGAAATTACCTGCATCAATGTTGTAGCTTCTTGTAGTCGATTTTAGGCTAAAAATTCCAGTTAAATACTTGAACTCAAATTAGAAATTAGAATAGAAATTTAGTAGCATTTACAGTTCCAATTACAAATGCTCTCTGGATTGATTCATAGAAAATTCCTTTGCAAAAGGTGGTAAATTATGTTGAACAATTTCATGATCGCTAATTAGTTCATCAAAAACCTTTTTACAAAATGTGGAAATTTTATTTTATTGAAATACTATTTTGGAAAATGTTAAATTAGACAATGCAATATTATTTCTATGCAGATCAATAAAAATGGATTTGAAAGGAAGATCGCTACAATAAATAACTTGCATTTTTTTTTCTAAAAAAAATTTTAAGATTGTTTGTAAATGATAAATTTGTCATACATGAAATTTACGTGAATAAAACTTTACTCAATTAATCATATGATGTTACCTTTTTATAATGTTCTTTTATAAAACGAAATAATATTTTTTTAGCAAACAAGTAAAAAGTTCATAATTCGTTCGATTCACGTAAATAACCAAATATTCAGTATATAAACCCTCCAAATTGAATTATTTCATTTCAACGAACAAATTCTAATAATCTCATTAATTGATTACCGGCTCATAAATTATTAATAAAATCAGTTTCAAACGAAAAAAAATGAATTTCTCTTTTATGTTTTTTATTGCTGTTTTGGCATTGTTTGCCAACTTAACATTGGCATTGCCTGGTCCAAGTAAGTTTTTATTGGTGAGTAATCATAAATTTATAATTTCTCACACGTAATTTACTATTTAAATCAAAATAGATCCGCCAATCAAAAAACCAACTCCAACTCCAACTCCAACTCCAACTCCAACTCCAACTCCTACTCCTTCTTCTACTTCTGCTCCTACTCGTACTTCAATATGCGGTAGACCTTGTGTAGGTCGTGCATGTCGTTATAATCGAACTCTTTACCGTTGTTATCGAGAATCCAATTAATTTTAGCATTTCTTTTAATTCTTTTATTAATGAATATTATTAATGATATATCATACATAGACACGTAATAATTCTTTAGATATAATATATATGTATCAACATTAACAGTTAACTAGCTGCTATAAATATTACATTATTTGATCTGTTAACAATTTAAATTAAATAAAATGCGACCTTTTTTTATTTATTTTTAAATTTGATTGCTATCTTTTGTTGATTATTATGATTTCATTATAAAACGTTTCGCTTAACCTACAAATCAAAATTCTCTTCATTACATTGGCCAATCAAATTATTCAAATATAAAATCTTCTCATTAAGATTTTTCATAATACATGAAAATATTTATATGAATTTTTAATTACTAAATGCTTAATTGAATTAACATTTTGAAATACAATTGTAATGGCATTTTAAGGTTCAATGTGTTGTTCCTTTTGTAACACATTTAATAATTCGTGCCAAGACATGGAGAAAAAAATATTAAATTTGAAAACTTTTCCAAAATTAGAAATTAGGCAATTGTGGCGCTGTAAACCTTAACTGTTAAATACTGTTTTAATACCGTTATTAACACGATTCCTTAAAAAAATAATCACGCTCATTATATTCATTATATTCATTACCTCTCCTCCTGAACTTTTCCGTATGCAACTCAAAAATTTAATTTTAAGTTGCATCGTTGTATTTTTAATTAATAGGGAAGATGAACTGTTCAAGAAAATAGTATTTATTATTTATTATTAGAGGCGTGTTGCATCTGATTAGTGGCATAATTTTAGAAGGTGATTGTGGCACAATAACAATGTAAATTATTCAATCGATCCGACTTTTATTATGTAAACAAGTAAAATGCTAAATCTGGAATTCAGGAGATTATAGAAACCAATCTTTTTGTTCGAGGTCTCGCGCACAATGATGTATCGCATCTTTATTTACAAAGTACTAACTCAAAGCCTTTTCAAAGAAATATTATAATTAGTCAAAATCCAATATTCTTATAAAATCTATTTAAAACCTTTCTTTAAATCTTTTACTCATTTCTCTTTGAATCTTTTGATTAAAAAAATTCATTTTATTTGTTAATTTCATAAAAATTTTTTACAATTCTTTATCCTTTCATTCGAAATGAAGTTCTCCGCTACCTTCTTCTTAGTAATCTTCTTGATCTTCCTAATCAATTTTGAAACTACTACTTCAGCCCGTTTGCTATTGTCGTTAGTTAATATAAAATGATACTATAAATTTATTCATTGAATTTATCTGTAATTTTCTTTCATTTAGCTCAAAGATGTAGATTCGTCGAAAAACGATATCCTGTTAATCAACGAAAACGTGCAACAGTTCCTATAACCTGTAATTGCAGTAAGTTTCATATTTATATATATATATGATAAATAATTCAATTAATTCATTCATTACCTCTTAGAACGAATCGAATCTAAAAAATTTTGTAGATCCAAACTGTTAATTATGTGGCTGTTAGCGAATTAAATGTAATCGTGGTTTATTAATAGATTAATCATTATGAATCATTATGTATTTCTGTATTCTGTTATATTATAAATAAAAAGCAATTTTCATTTAATATTTACTCGTTAATATACTGTACCAGTATTGTATATCGTTTATATGCGAATACTTTCAAAGTAATTTCAATCCAAATAATCTCAGGAAATTGTGTATAATATTGGTGAAAAAAAGTCAAATTTCAAGTATATTCTATATATATACTAACCAGTCTGAACAAATTAACAATCCTTTAACAAAGAATATGTAGTATAAACATTTATCATAAACATTTGATAATTCTTTTTTTTTTATTTCGATTCAAAATTAGCTAGAGAATTTCTTGTTTTTCGAAGTTTTCGAAATTTCCTTTATAGATTATCAAATATTTAGGCAAGACATTCTAAAAAAAATATATATATATATATACAATGTTTAATAAGAATTAAAGAATTATAAAATATCAAATGTGAACTTTAATATTACTTCTTCATATTCAGTTATGATTGATTTTAAGTAATGCTTTCCAAATATGACGCTCATGACAAACATGGCTCTAAATCCGTCATCATGTGGTTTCAGAGGACCCGTGTATTTCTGTACATAAGAAGCTCTAGGACTAAACCAAAGATATTCTATCCATAATAATAATGAAAAAAAGGGCAGGTTAGATAAGAATTTAATAGCATAACAGATAATAATTATTCATAATTATAATTTAGAAAACACACGTCCGGCAAAATTCGGTTTTGCCATTTTCAACAAATTTCCAAATTTAAGAATTCCGCAAACACCTCAAAAATGATTTATCAGTGGTCAAAGTAATCAAGAAAAAGAAAAAGAAAAAAAAAGAGAAAAGAAAAAGTTAGTAGACACTTATTTTTTTTTAAAAAAAATAAAAAAAGATAAAAATAGATGAATTATTACCACATTGAGTATTATCACATAATTTATTCGAATTCTTTAATTCCCAAACATTACAAGCATGTCTTGTACCATGAAATAATTCATAGGTATCTGGTTTTTTCCATGCCCACCTTATGGCATTATCAAATCTATCTGCATAAATCCAATCCATTTTAATTTTTAAAATGCTATGGATAACGTAGGATGAAGAAGGAAGGTCAAAATGAGAAATTATATTTTGATATTCCGGATCTGTTGCTGAGAGGGGAGTTAACGAGCTCATTTTTCTCTCAAAGAAAATGGGGAAAAAAATATGATTATAATTAATTAATCGTCTTTAAGAAAGAACCATATCAAAAGTTTTGTTTTGGAAATGATCAGGTTTGTCTGTCGATTATCTTTTTTATTTGATTGAATTTATAATAAACATCTTAATAATAATACACTTCTAAAATGGGGAACAAAAAAACTGATAAAAACCTTTGCTCATTTACAAAAGTGGTGATAATGTTGTACAATATATTTTAGAGAATTGAGAGTAACGCTATATGGATGAAATGTACGTAACATATGCAGCATGTGATTTTCAACGAAATATGAATTGTCCGTTTAAAATGTGAGAAGTTCGCGGTAAATGTTATATATATACGCATTATTAGATGAAAAGATAGCGTTCCAACACTATGACAAACATCCATAAATAGTATATATATAATTAACAGTTTACGAAGACATCCATATCGACAGATTATTTCCAGAAACTTCCGTATAGGTCCAACCATTGGAACAGAATATGAAGGAAAATTAATAATGTATTTCTTTTTGAAACATTTAAAAAAATTTTAATCGGCCCACGATACAACGCTTCCGGGTTCAATCTCATTATGTATTCTATTTGACCAAATTAAATGGCATTAGGACCATTTTTCCGGTTGACCGAGTAATTCAAGTGGGCTTATGATCATTCTTCCATTTATTAAAATTGTTCGATTTGGAGTTGCCCGGCAGTTAACAATAATTAATATAACTTTACGATATTAATCCATCATAAATGAACTGCTACCTGTACAATACATATATCATGAAAAAAAAAAGAGTGCAGTACAAGATTAGTCAATGAATTAAAGAAGATTCGTATTTAAACTAATCAAGAATAAATTCATTCGTTGTCAGATTTGGATTGTTCATATTTTTAACATCAGCAAAGAATTCTTTGATCAGAGCTTGACTCTTATGTTGTATCATCATTTTCAACGTTTGATTCGAATTAATCCATATTTCAGTCAAAAAAAAAAAAAAAATTTAAAAAATTTTCACGCAATTAAAAATTCTTACTTTTATCCATAGTCGATTGTTAAACATATCTTGAAATAGTTGACAATTCACCTTTCGTTGTCTATCTGAGAGCTTTAAGATAAAATTATTACTCGTTTGAATAAAAAATGCTAAGGTACTACCTTCGCCAAATGGATGTTAACCAGATTTAAATTTTTTGCTATATAATATACTCTATAATAGTCAAAAAATACAGCTTAACTATTTCAATCATTATACCATGTTTAACACTAAATTTAATTCTACTATTACAATCACTTTTGGTGAAAATGGATTGAAGAAGGGTTAAGAAACTTTTTTTTTTTTTTAAAAAAAAAGATATTTATATCTTTATGAGATTATCTCATTATCTCATCACGTGAAAATTCTTCCATTAAATCACGTAAACTTGGTTTATCCTTCCCTAATCAGCCTAATCATCAATAGGGCTGAAAAGTTGGAAGGTCTTAGGTCTTGGCGTGATTGGCCAGATTAGAAAATTTTTACAAACCCGGAAAACCAGTTTTTTTTTTACACCTGGTTTCATAAAAGGGTCGAGGTGATATTACTGTTTTCGTTAAAGTAAGCAACTTTACCTTTGATCCTTTAACTTTTTTACCTGTAACCGTTTAATAAAAAATAAAGTTCACCAGAAATATATAGACTTTATCAATGGACACTACTTTAATTAAAACAGGTATTTTAAGTTGTAATGCTACTGTGTTTATTCAGCGAATTTTATTTAATACTTTTACAGTTAATAAACTTCAGGACGCTTTTGCTACTGTTGGCGTTCAGAACCCGGTAGATTTACCACAGATTATAGTTATTGGTTCACAATCGAGTGGTAAAAGTTCCGTTTTAGAAAATATTGTTGGTCGTGACTTTTTACCTAGAGGGACAGGAATTGTTACTCGAAGACCTTTGGTATGTCATTTCTTGTTAAATTTATTAAGTTTCATTATCATCTTTTAGTATGGTAATTAAAAAGAATTTATATTATTGTAAAGGTTACTTAAATTAATGTTTTACTTTTTTATCAAAAAGGTCTTACAACTTATTAATCGTCCGGCGAATGAAACGCCAAATAATGATACTCCTCAAACAAATGGTGAAACTCCTAAACCAAATGGTGTAACTAAAGCTACTAAGCCTAAAGGTAATTGATCATTATCTTCATTAATATTCCAATTATTAGATTATTGACCCTTTTTTTAGATTCAAAAGAAGGTGATGAGTGGGGTGAATTTTTACATATTCCCGGTCAAAAATTTTATGATTTTGATAAAATTCGAGAAGAGATTGTAAAGGACACTGAATTGAAAACTGGAAAAAATGCCGGTTAGTTGTTTATCGACTCATAATTTAAAAAAGAATAATGTATTTTTTGTAATATTTCTTAGATTAACGCGTTTTATAACATATTATTACTCCCTCCGTATAGGTATTTCTTCACAACCCATCAATTTAAGAGTATACTCTCCTAATGTGCTCACATTGACTCTTGTTGACTTGCCCGGTCTTACAAAGGTATAATTTAGACATCTAAATCCGATTTCTTTTAATTTGAATTAACTTTATAATTATTTTATATACTTTATAAAAAAATTTTAGGTTCCTGTTGGTGATCAACCAAAAGATATCGAAAAGCAGATTCGTGAAATGATATTGAAGTATATCACCAAACCAAATTCTATCATTCTCGCAGTTACACCAGCAAATACTGATTTAGCAAATTCAGATGGGTTAAAAATGGCTCGTGAAGTTGATCCTGAAGGTAAATATTGATTAAATGTTATATTACTAAATATTAAATATTTTTTAACATTTAAATTTTTTTAGGATCACGGACTATTGGTGTTCTTACAAAAGTTGATCTTATGTAAGGTTTTGAATTTATCTTATTCAAGTTATATATTCGTATATTATTTGACTATAAATTATCTTCTTGTTTATTATAGGGATCAAGGAACAGATGTTGTAGACATCTTGGCCGGACGTATTATTCCTTTACGACTTGGTAGGATTATTGTACTTTTTACCTTCTCTTCCTTAGTTTGTTATTACTAAACTATCATAAAATGTTCATTATAATTTCTAATTATCGTAAATACATAGGTTATGTACCTGTTGTAAATCGTGGTCAAAAGGATATTGAAATTAAAAAAGCCATTGCATCTGCTTTGGAAAATGAACGTAAATACTTCGAAGATCACCCAGCGTATAAGAGCAAAGCACAGTATTGTGGTACACCATTCCTTGCTCGTAAATTGAATATGGTATATATTATTTTTTTTCAAACTTTGTTAGCTTCTGTTGTTCCACTAATAATCAATTTTGCGTTTGTTAAATATGTTTTTCCTAATCTTAGATACTTATGCATCATATTCGCACTACACTTCCTGAAATTAAAGCTAAAATTCAAGCGACATTATTGAAATACCAAAATGAATTGTTAACGCTTGGTGATCCTATAAGCGATGGTGGCCATAATCATGCAAACCTCGTTCTAAATATAATCACCGAATTTTGTTCAGAATTCCGCACTATAATTGATGGCAATTCCAATGAATTATCTTCATTCGAATTGGCAGGTGGTGCGCGTATAAGCTTTGTTTTCCATGAAGTTTATGCAAATGGTGTAAAATCAATAGATCCTTTTGATCAAGTGAAAGATGTTGATATTAGGACAATTCTCTATAATTCCTCGGTAATTGAGTTGTATTTAGTATTATATTGTAGTTCAAATGTTAATTTTTAATCGAATTGAAAATACCGTTTAGGCAAGATCTAACAGCTTTGTCTTTACTAAATAGGGATCCTCTCCAGCTCTATTCGTCGCTACTACTGCATTCGAAGTCATAATTAGGAATCAAATAAAACGTCTCGAAGAACCAAGTTTGAAATGTGTAACTTTAGTTTATGACGAATTGGTCCGCATTTTAGGTCAACTGTTGCAGAAACCGGTAAATACTAATCTTTTGAGCGTGATGTTTTTTCTCAATTATTAATTCTAAATACTTTATGATTTAGGTGTACAAACGATTCCCGGGTTTAAAAGAGAAATTTTACTCGGTTGTAATTAATTTTTATAAAAAGTCCATGGTACCAACAAATAAACTTGTTCAGGATCTTGTATCGTAAGTTATAAATAGCCATAACCGCAATTTTTTTCATGTATAAATTACTAAATTTATAATTTAATTCATAGTATGGAGGCGAGTTATATAAACACGGGACATCCTGACTTTATAAACGGTCATACAGCTATGACGGTTATTAACGAAAAGTTAAATCCTAAACCAATAAATCCTGCTGACAATAAGCGAAATACTTTGAACACTCTTATAAATCCATTAGCTGAGCCCGAACCTGCTAACACAGGATTCTTTGGAAGTTTCTTTACTGGTTCAAAAAAGAAAAAGCCAGGTGTTATGGATGCGGTATAGACCTATTAATTAATTTTATTATTTTATCATATTTTTGATAAAAAAATTTTTTTTTTTTTGTATTAGCCACCGCCAGTTCTTAAAGCTACCGGAAACCTTTCCGAACGCGAAATTATGGAAACGGAAGTGATTAGTAAGTAACATGAATATTAGAAGAATATTAATACTTTATAATATTAATTTGTTTAAAAATTTTTTAATAATATCTTATTTTAGAATTACTTATTCAATCATATTATAATATCGTGAAGAAAACTCTTGTAGACATGGTACCAAAAGCGGTCATGCTTAATCTTGTTTATCACGCAAAGGAAGAACTTCAACGTGAATTATTACAAGAATTATACAAAGCAGACGTTTTGGACGAGTTACTTAAGGAAAGTGAATTCACACAACAAAGACGTAAAGAATGTAAGAAAATGATTGAAGCTTTACAAAAGGCTGATGAGGTAATAATGAGTAATTTTTGAAAATGTTTTTAATGTGGTTTATTAATTAACGAATCTAAATGTAATAATAAATGTTTTTAGATTGTATCTGCTGTCTAAGTCTATGAGGTACCAAAAGTTTTTAGGTGAATTTATTTTATTAACGGCGGTGTAGGGAAAAAAAGTAAAGTATTGTAAACGGGTAAAAGGTCTATTTAATATATGGGGGAAACGTTTCTTAATATTTCAGATTATATAAAGTAATTTATGTGTCATTAGGTAGATTGTTAACTTATTTATAATATTTCTGATTGTTTATAAATATAGATTTTTTTTTATTACAATATTACATGTCTTTCTGTATAAATAAAATAAACAAATCGTTTTTTTAACGATATATACAATTCGTGTGATTCATGTAAAATTAGTAAATTACCGTAAAAAAAAAATCTATTTTATTTTATTGAATTAAATTAATAATAATACTGAATAAATTAAGAATTATGATTTATCTGATTGACTCGTTGGACCAGGTATTCCCATAAACAGGTACAAATAATTAATACCCAATCCAGATGTAGCAAACCTGAAAGAGAACATTCGGATTAGATAAGTTGACTTTAATCCGTTTTATAAAAAAAAATTATAAGTTGCATAATTACAAAAGACTAGTAAAAGCGGTACGCCCGGCATTTGGATCTTGATCGGATGCTCTCTCATTTGTTATAGAAATAATTCCAAAAATGAATGCTGCCCAGGATGACCATTTTATCTAATTAAATGAAATAATCAGAATAAAAATCTTACAATATTAGAAAAATTCATAAACTTCTTACCTTAAAAATTAAACCCACGGTGCCTATATTAACGTTATTTTAAGTTAACAAAAAATATAAATAATTGTATGACTTATATAAACTTACTTAATATTAGTGAAAATGTTCCATAAAGATCAGGATCAATTTCATCAATATGTTTTACAGGAGGTGTATATTGAACGATTGCATTGGGACGTTTTGGATCTGAAGTTGTAGACATCTTTATTGTAATAAATAAATAAAAAAAAAAGAACGAGTAAAATAGCTTAATTTAATCACGTGAGATCAATAAGGTTACACAAATTCGAATATAAAATTTTTTAAAGAAATTTTTTAGATCTTCCTCTTTTTGGCCGTTGGTAAGAAGAATACTCAACAAATGGCACCCAAGATCGATCCAAATGAAGTGAAGATTAGTTAAGTATATTAGAATTTGATTAATAAGATGGAAGTGAATTTAGAAAGATAAACTGATAATATAAAAAAAAAATTCTTAGTTTATCTTCGAGCTACTGGTGGTGAAGTTGGTGCTTCCAGTTCCCTCGCTCCTAAAATTGGTCCTCTTGGTTTGGTATATCTTGAATATTTTTTTTAATTGATCATGATCTTTTTGAAGCAATTGATCGATTTTTAATTTCAATAGAATTTAAATTTATTATATTAATGTCAACTATAATGACAAATGACATCGTTAAAAATTAGATCACTGATAGTTAAATTATTTTCTTTAAAAATAAAGGCTCCCAAGAAGGTCGGTGAAGATATTGCTAAGGCTACAGCTGATTGGAAGGGTTTACGTGTTACAGTTAAATTGACAATTCAAAATCGTCAAGCTGCTGTTTCCGTAGTACCAAGCGCTTCATCTTTAATTATCAGAGCTCTTAAAGAACCTCCAAGAGATCGTAAGAAAGAAAAGAATATTAAACATTCTGGAAATATTTCTTTGGATGAAGTTATTGAAATTGCTCGCCAAATGCATCCCAAGTCTTTTGCTAAATCTCTCAAGGGAACAGTAAAAGAAATTTTGGGCACTTGTAATAGTATTGGGTGCACTGTTGATGGGTTAGCATTTATTTTAAGTGAAAATGTTATTGTGTATTATTTTATTATTTTTTTATTAGCTTTAACATAATGTTTGTTTTATACAGTCAATCTCCTAAAGATCTTAGCGATTCAGTTGAAAGCGGAGAAACTGAAGGTAAAATTATTATTTAAAAATAAATTATTTAATTAGAAATTTTAAAAATTTCTAATTCAATTGAATCAAATTATTTTTTATTTCTAGTTCCTGACGAATAAGCTTAATAAAATTTTATATAATATTTGGTTAATATAAATAAACTTTTTAAATATAATAAATGGAAGAATAATAATGTGAATTATATCTTTTTTTTTATGAATTTGTAAAAAATTGTAAAAACAAAATGTATAGATAAATAAATCATTGGTTGGTTTATTTTTTTTACATGATATAATTTATCACAGAACACTTAGATTTGTAACGTTAGCTATGTAACACAAGAAATTACCAGAAATCCGAGAAATTCGCACTAAAAATTATCGTAAAATTATTCAATTTTCTTGTTTAATGTTTAATGGATCAAGAAACGGCGCAAGCCTTATTCGATAAAGGCGCGTTCTTGCTTTTCTTGAACGCGCCCGAAGGAATGGAGGTTTCCATTAATTTTTTTAGGGTAACAGTTTTTTTTTGCTTATCAAACTTACGAGTATTACCTTACGTTTAAGTTCGGCATAGATAACAATTGTTGGAAAATAGGACCAAAGTTTAAAGGAGTGAAGCTTATTCCTCCCGGTCTACATTTTGTATATTATAGGTTTGTTATAGGCAATTATGTAAAATTACTCATATTTTAGACGCGTATTGTTAATAATTTCTTTTTATTTAGTACTTCAGATAAGTCTGGTACTTCCGGACTTAAAACAGGATTTTTCAAATTTTATGATTCAAAGGAAGTGAGTTATTATTATGGTAATTTTTTTTTACAATATTAAATTTATGAATATAAATCTTTAATTCACATCAATTGAATTTAGATAGTGATCAAATATTGGGATCGTACATTAGAGGATATTAAAAAAGATGAGCCGGCGGATGAACTATTAAAATCGGGTAATTTTTTTTAGAAGTAAATTTTTTTTTATAAAAACTAGAATGATTCTAAAAAAATTTTTTTTTTCCTTAAAGATATGCGTCAATTTGATCCATTTTTAGGACCTTATCCCTTATCACCACCTACGAATTTTCAAAAATGGGTTCATTTAACGAATTTTATAACTCCTCGCCTTATTTCTATTATATTACCTCGTGAAGGGAAAGTAACTAATGTCTCATCATCTACTGTTGATGAAGAAGAGTTACTTAAATTAAATGATTTGAAACATGAAGAAAATGATATGATTTTATTTACAAAATTTGACCTCAAAAAAAGTTGGAGGCCTGGTGCTACAGGTCAAGAAGTCACAAAATATAGCCAAGATAAAAGTTGGCTTTTATCCGATTTATTTAAAAATGTTTACAATAATGGTATGTAAGTATATATATGTGTATTTTTTTTTTTTCTTTTGAGAAAGCTTTTTCACAATTTTGAAACGCATATTTTTTTAAAAATTTTTTTAAATTTAGATCATAAGGAATTATTAGGAGAATTGCAATTAGCTTTTATCTGTTTTTTAATTGCAGAAAACTATGCAGGATTTATGCAATGGAAAAATATAGTTCTATTGATTTGTTCATGCCAAGAAGCGATAGAAAAATATGTGGATACAATATTTACTGATTTTCTTGGTACACATATAATATATTTTTAAGATGTATGCGTCGTGATTTATTCATTAATTTATTCATTAATTTTTTTATAGATGTATTAAAATACCAACTTGAAGAATGTCCACGAGATTTTTTTCATAACATAGTGACTGAAAATAATTATTTAACTCATGCATTAAAGGTAATATAAGTAATAAACTGGGATAATCCATATATATATAATATATTTTTTTTAATTTAGAATTTCCGTCGGAATATTTTGGAAGTATTGTCAACAGATGCAATATCGCAACAAAATTTAGAAAATTTACATGTTTTAAGACGTCGATTTGAAAAATTTAGAGGTTTTCTTAATCAAAGATTTAATTGGGAAATTGTTGACGAAGAAACAGCTCGAGAGGAAGAAGAGGAGGAAGGAGAATATGCACCGGTTGTAGTGGAGTTATCTGATACGATAATAGACACTACATTTAACAAATCTTAGCGTTCCAAATTTTCGAAATTGTAAAAGAGGAATGTCTTGTAACTATTCATACTTTAAAACTTATTATTATAAATTATGAGATCGATAGTGATGATAAGAATAAAAAATCTATTTTTTAATCATATTAGAATATGAAGCTGTAATTGATTGATTTTGATAAAATAAGTCAAATAAGTTTCGAATATTTTAATCATTTCGGATATATAAATAATTAAACAAATTTTTAAATAAAAATACGATTGATCTAATTTGATAACTTAAATTTAATGTTATGATTTTTTGTTATGAAATTAATACGTACATATATATATTAGATTACAACCTAATAAAATGTTATTTATAAAAGTCAAATAATAAAAATAGGTCAAATAAGTTTCGAATATTTTGAATAAATCATTTCGGATATGTAAATAATTAAAATAAAAATACAGTCACGATTGATCTAATTTAATAACTTAAATTTAATGTTATGATTTTTTGTAATGAAATTAATACATATATATATATTAGATTACAACCTAATAAAATGTTATTTATAAAATTCAAATAATTATCATCCAAGTTTTCTAAACCAAATATCAGATTAATATTATTGAATAAAATAAAAGATTTATTATTCCGTGAATCTAAAAATTTTTTGAATTCACTAACCTATCGTAAATCATGGCTTATTAATTTTATCCAATCCAGCTTGTCTGCGAACCTTTTGAATCAACGCTCTACGCATAAATTGTTCACGTGCAAGAGTTCGAATATTCTTTATAATAATTACATATGAATAAATATATTCTTAGAAAAAATTACTTTTAGAATATAAAATATAAATTTACCTTCATATATGAATTCAAATCTATTTTCTCACTGCTTAATGCTTTCCCTAAATAATAAGTTGCATCTTCTATTGCATTGTCTTCCGCTATTAAATCAAATAATCTATAAAAACAACAAAATTTTATCGATAAATATGACGGTTTTAATTTGTTCATAAATAATAATATAAAAATATACTTAACTGATTATAAACTATAGTGGTTCCACATAGAATATCATCAACTGACACTTCGGGCATATTCTTAGCTTGTTCTATTAATTTATCAATTTCTGCAATTTTTCCCCTTAAAATTTCTGTTTTCTCTTTTATTCTAGCATCTTTTTCAATCAATTGTTTCCTTTCCTCAATAATACGTTCTTGATCTTGATTCAAATGTTCACCAATTGACATATTCCTATTCAACTCCGGTGACGTTTTTTGGACATATTCCTCACATTTATGTTTTACTTTATCGTAAACCATTGATTGTAATTTTACCAATTCTGGATTTTGAGTTGTTGGTAAAGGAGCTGGTGATGGAGTAATGATAGGAAGTGGTGGTGTATCAAGTATACTTGGTACGGAAAGTTGGGATTCATTGGAAATTTGTGGATGTAAAGAAGAACTTCTAGTTGGTAACGGTGACTTCATTTTATTCGTAATAAATTTTTTTCCCATTTCTTAATTTTAGTAAAAATGAAAAAAAAAACTAACAAAGTGATTAAAGAAATTAAAATTTCCAATACCGTTGTTGCGTAACGTGAAGTTGGCAGAACGGGAGGAATAGTGGAACTATGACTTCTCGGTCTATTTACATTCATGTTTGAAGAAGGTTGATATGGCGGTGGAGGTGGTAAAGGAGGCGGTGTTGGAGTATATGCCCGAAGAACAGGTGAATGTTGTTGTTGTATTCCGTTTACAGGTTGCTGTAACAATGGAGGTGGTGGTGGAGGTGCAGGTGGTGATGGTTGTGATGTAGGTCTAGTATATACAGGTGGGTTTTGTCCAAATATATTTTGCAAAAGCGAACAAAGTGAAACAAGATTGGATTCCTATAAAATTAATATTTTCATAATCAAATAAAAGAAAAGAAAAAGTATATCAGTAAAATTAAAATATGATAAACTTTGATGAAATACATGCAGTTTAAAACAGACCTCATTATGTGGTGGCGGATTCCAATGTTCTAGGTAAGGATGAGAACAACGACCGCTAACATCAACATGTTGAGATTTTTTCACTAACATATTAGATGTTGGAACCACGAATGCAATCGGAGGAACCATAGGATAGTCCGTTGGAATCCAAAAGGCTACGGGAATATTATATGGTGTCGATCTAAACGTGATTGGAATGGTTCCGTAAAGACATAATAAAACTTCAACCGTGCCATCGTCGTGGGCTTGAAGAAATTGAGATCACATATCTATTGTGAGAATTATATTAAACGACTTCGGTCCCATATATATCTCAATTTGATCTTATGATATTCTAATCAAAAGAATAATTACAATTCTTTTGTATATTCTGTTGTAATCCCGAATCCCTTCGAAAAGTAACTTACAATGGAATTTATATTCATGGCATAAACTCGTAACTCCTCAAACTTCAAGTTATATAAAAATCAAGTAAACGATTTAATTACTTACCGTAGATATCAGTTTTTGGGATCAATGCTTTAAAAACTGCCAGTGTAGCATCAACGTCCCGAAATACTCGATCTTGATGCAAATACTGAAAGTTCAAATCGTTAAAGCAAGAGAAAAAAAAACGGAATGACAGTAAACTAAATTATTAAAAGGTGAAAAATACCGGAACATTTGCAAGTGCATTGCGAAGCCAAAGGCGCGTATTGTTCAGATCGGGATTTGTTGGATTTGGATAAACAGTCATATTATTCAAAACCAAAGCTTCCGGGTGTTCCAAAGTTTGTTGAGACATCATTGCTCAAAGATGTTAAATACGAAATACGTTAATACACGTTTGATACGTTTGATAGCATTAATATATATCATTATAATGACAATATCACATGATAAGTCACACGTATATTATTTCAAATCAGTCGGACTGGCGCGTCCGCCAAATTTTTAAAAATGATAAAGTTTCTAAGTAAATTGAGAGTTTCCTGTTTTTATAAAGCAAATAATAAAAAGTTTTGTCCCTTTTTACTTTCTTACACATCCAATTATTCTACAGGTAATTTTTTTCTTTTTGTTATTTTTTAAACTCGATAGTTTTTTTGGTAAAAATCTTACATTACTGACTAGTTTTTATATTAAAAAGTATCAAATTTGAAATCTCAACAGCAAATTCAACGGACTCCATCTTCAGTACCTGCAGGAACAATTCTCAAAGGATTAAATTTTTATAAAGATGGTGCGGACCCTATAGCCTTACCCGATGACGAGTACCCTAATTGGTTATGGGAAATACTAGATAAAGAAAAAGATGAACAACTTCGTAGTAATGAGCATTCAAGATATCATCATAAAGAAAAAAGGAAACAATTAATCAAAAATAATAATTTTGATAGAAACAAAAGGAAATAATTGTTTTTGAATGTCATATTTTCTTTTAATGCTATTAATAATCTATTTTTGTCATGCTGAAATTATTTACATTTATGACAAAAAAAAAAAAAAAAAAAAAAAAAAAAAAAAAAAAAAAAAAAAAAAAAAAAAAGAAAAAAAAAAAAAAAATTCTATGAAAGTTATTAGACCTTCAAAGTACACAGTGATAAAATGTTCCTTGTAAATGATCTTTTTTTTTCTTTAGAAAGACTAAAATATTTAAATCATTAGAAAATTCATTCAAAAAAAACAAAATTTTTGTCCATGGCTGTTATATGCCATATATGCCATAAACTTTTTTCGTCATTAACTTTTTTTTGTTGTTCAATACTATACAAAATTGGATGTAAATGCTACGAGGGATTTTTAACTTTACAAATATCCAAGCTCAAATTTTTTGTCCAAACAAAAAAAAATCCTTAAAATAAATTCCTCAAATATGTACATCCTGAATGATTAATTTTTTTTTTTTAGTTATTCACAATGTTTCCAAAAAAATTTTTTTTTTCTTTTTTTTTTTTTTACTAAGTCCCATCAAATAGTTCCCATCAAATAGTTCGAATTAAAAAAAAAATTCGAATAATCTTAAAAAGAAATAAAGAAGACCAGGAATAAATGTTCGTAATTTAATATATAAATCCTGTCCTCATTAAATTCCCATTTTATAAACTATACACGTACAAATTGTTTATTGATTCAACGATTCACTTTATTGAGTCGTTGTTGGCTCTGAAGCTGGCATACCTTCTAGTAAAAAAATTTATTTTGATCAGAGAAACGAATTAGATGATTTTTTTTTAAAAAAATTGGTAAAAAATAATAATTACCCATCGGTGCAGCTTCAGGTTGTACATAATGCGGCTCCATCATCACAGGTCTCTGGCCCATCATCACGCCATTTGGTGGGACGTGTGGGACCATGTCGTGTGGAAATCGCATCATTGGTGGCATTGCTATTAAAATAGATTAATTTCTATGAAATCTAGTGAAAACTATTTAATATTAATTAAATATTAAACTTACCATGTGGATTCTGATATGGTTGGTACATTTGAGGATGCATAGTAGCTGGTACCATTGGCGTACGTCCGGGAGATGGATACCCTTGTGATCCGAAATGTTCTATAAATAAATATCAATTATGTCAATTAATATTGATCGAAAATTCCAAAACAAATATGTATACATACGTGGCATCACTGAAGGAAGTTGTGCACTAAACATAGCTGTTAACATAAATGGTTGAGACATTTTTAATTTAATATTGTAACGGACAAATACAATTTGATTTAAACTTACGGGGTGCACCAGTTGGAGGCATAGGAGCTGTAGTAAAAGGCATACCTGGGACAAACTGCTATCAGGTAATAACGAATTATTCATTAGTTATTAAAAAATACAATAATTTATTAATAAATTTTGCCTAAACCCACCCCTGGTTGCATATATGGTATAGGCGCGCCTTGTTGCATTGGAATAGGTGGGACACTAACAAATTGTGCGTTTGGAGGGTAACGATAGTGCCCAACAGGATATGCGAATCCGAAACCTTGGGCCACGGTACCTTGCGCATAAATATCTTCTTCGTAATTATTTGTGACAGCAAATTGATGCCTAAAAGGTTTACTGCCAAAGGGCCAGGTAGGCGCTATAATAAATCGAAATTTCAATAAATGTTATAACTAATAAAAAGCGCGACAAAATAGAATTTCGATCGAAAATTACACTTACTTATTGAACTAGGATTAGCTATTGGTTTACCTTTTTGGAAAGGAGTAAAGCCATCTTTGAGCGTAGCTGTATTCTTCTTTAACTGCCGATTAACGAAAAATGGAGACTATAATCATTATATCCAAATGTTAAGTAAATTAATTATATTATGTATAAAAAAATGCTCGTTAAAATATAATACATACAGATCCAGGAGATCTTTTATCCTGTGTATTGGGAGTAATCTACAATGAGAAAATAATAATAATAAATCATAATTACTCGACAAAATAAAACTAATAAATCTAATTAAGTAAAATAAACTTGATACGGTAAGTCGTACCGGTGTAAAACTTGCCGCATTAGGATTAGGTTTCCATTCATTCGCTTTCGCGTTGAGTTTAGAAGTTGCAGCAGATGTTCGACCAGGAAATTGTGGTGGAGCTTTGTCAGCTGCGGATACAGGTTTATCAGAAATTTTATCATTTGTTGATTTGGATTCTGTCGAATCTCCGTTCGATTTTTGTGATTTATCTTCTTCAATTTTAATTTCTGGTTTCATCTTTGGTTCCAAATTTTGAGTATGAATAACTCGATCTTTAGGTTTACTATCCTTATCTTTGATTTTATCTTTATCTTTATCCTTTTCTTGTTGCTTTTCTTTCTCTTTCTCTTTATCCGATTTTTCTTTCTCCTTGTCTTTCTGCTTTTCTGAATCTTTATCTTTATCCTTTTCATTCAAAGCAGTTGCAGATTCAGCTGTAAGTTGTTGCTGTTTGGTTTTATCTTTCGTCATTATGGGAAGAAGATCTTGTGGTAATGGTAAATTAAGCTATAATAATTAACAAATAAAAAATTAAAAATCATCATGAAGAAGATGATGATTTTCTCTTTATTAAAAATTCATTTAATAAACAAACCTTAAAAGTTTGACGCCATTTTCGTAATTCATCCACTTTTTCATCCATATCTTTTTTTTTTATAGCTTGCATTCTTTGTTGTAAACGTTCTTTCTCATTCGTAGCAAACTGTCGGAATGTCTTGACAATTTGATCTGAGAATTTTTTATTAAAATTCAATTAGCACAGAATCTTTTTAACTGATAAAAAAGTATATTCAAAAATACCTTCAATAGGTTTACCCTCAGCATCAACACCAGCTTTCTATGAATGAAAAGTCGATTTTATTAAATTACTTTCGTTTATATTTGATATCGTTTATTTATAACTTACCCTCGGACCAGGGTTTGGCAACGCTGAACTTGAAGAAAATGGAGGTATTTTTTGAGTAGTAGCTGTTGCAGGTGGTGTTGTAGCAGTAGCAGTAGCAGTAGCAGTAGCAGTCGTTGTTGGAGGTTGTGTTTGTTTTGTGGGTTTAGTTTCTTCTGCAGATTTTAACTTAACTTCTTTAGCAGGTTCTTTAGTAGGCTCTGGTTTCTTGACAACAGGAGCACCATTCTGTAACTGCTGTTCTTGTATTTTTCGTAGGTGAGGCGGCGTATATTTGTTCGGATCTCGATTTCGAACAACTGCTCCGTATCTAACATAAATAAAGTCGGCATAAGAATAATACTCTATTATTTTAAATTATTACTATTTGATCATAATTGTTACTCTAACCTTTCTTCCTCATCCATTTGGTTTTCTTCTAAAATATAGCCACGTTCCTCAAGCATGTGAACATTCGTTGTAGATGACTATTTTAATAAAAACGGGTTAAAATTTATTATGTAATTTCAAACCTCGAGGCGACAAATACCCTTGTAATCTCATTTGCTATAGCGATTGCCTGGCGTTCTCGTTCTTTAAAGTCAGCTCTAGATCGATCTAACTTTGTAGTATAAATTTCTTCGTTGAAATCTGTCTTTATACCAAACAATTGTTCATTTGCTGCAAATTGGTCCCAAGAAGCATTTCCTGATTCTGAATTTATATCATCCGTGCAAAGAAATTAAGGAATAATAAGTGATTCATACCAAAGCCGATTAATAAATAAATAAATAAGCGCAATTAGTAAAATAAGAAAGGATATTCTAAGCCCTTCATTAACTCTCCCGATTCATCTGGAGTCCATTTATGTAATTCACGTTCTCTTATCTCTGATCTACCACTGATATCTGAATCAGTTCTAAAACCAGATCCTAATCCTGACCCTGTTATTATTATATGTATGCAATTAATTTATACATAGGTATATTTTAGATAGACAAAAAAAAACTCAGTATTTTTCTCAAAAAAAAAAATAAAAATAAAAAGAAATAAAAAGAAATAAAAAAAAACGCTCAAAATACCTTCACGATCTCCGTCAAATGTGGTAAAATCAACACCGCATGCATGAATTTCCATCAAGTCTTTTGCCATTATTAGATATGTAGGTATAACACGGTTCTGTACGGTTTTTTCCTCTGCTTTTGTTAGCACTCTTCGGGCCATTTTTAATACAACACTTAATTCTCCCTTCGTACTAGCCGATTTGAATAGACCTTGATATTTTACTCCGCCCTTGACCGTTACTACAACATTCATCCCCTAAATTATATTTAATAATAAAATAATAAAATAAACTTTAAAATACAAAAAAATACACAAAACAATTATTATAAAAAAATTACAAAAAATAATTACGTACAACAAAATTTACGAGCAGGAACATTAGTCGATCATGCATATGCTCAACAGAAGCTTCGTCATGTAACGTTTGCTCGACGGGTTTAGCGTTATTTGATATTGGAGTGTTGTTATGATGATGATTATTACTAACAGGCGGCTGTGCTTGTGGAGAAATAGGTTGATTTCTCTGTGGCATATTAACAGGGTGTTGATTATTATTATTATTACTATTATTATTATTACTATTATTATTATTATTATTCCATTTTTTGGTATTTCGGTTGTTATGACTAAAAAGAAATAGGTTTATGACATTAAATTTTTATATACTTTTACTGCGCGTAAGATCATTAAAAGTAAACGTAAAGAATATAGACTTTTAACAGAATTTACCTTTGATTTGAGTTTGTGAAGGATTGATAACCGTTGTCTTGTCTTCGTTTTGGTCGAACGGCAGAAGACATTTTTGTGTTGATTTGCTACTAAAAGTATTTTAAGGAAACAAGTTAAAAAGTGATGAGTTTTGTAAAGAGATAAGTAAAAAATTTCGAAAACTATGCTAATCGAAAGGTAGATGGACTAAGCTTACTAGTATTGTAGGTATATAAAAAAAAAGAAACAAGATGTCGTTATGCAAATCAAGAAATAATTTCAAGATCTTTTTAAAGAAAGATATTTTGTTTATTCCAGACTGTTTGGGAAATTTAAGAAAGGATTATCGTTCAATTAAGTATAACGATAAAATCCCGATAAGATTTTAAAGTTGAGATTCTTTTTTTTGTAAAAGCGCTTTTAAAATTTAGGGAAGCAGAGGATAAAAGGGGTTAAACTTTGAGGCTTTTTTTTTGTTATGATAATGGATATGCTTTTTTTTATCACACGTACTACATAAATTAATATGTAAATCAGATGATAATGTGCAATTATAAAATCGTGAAAATTTTTTTTTTTTTTTTTTGAAAAAAAAAGCATACTTCCTTAAGATCTAAAACCACGGAGAAATTAATTTCTCGGATTTTTTTTTTTTTAAAAAAAAAATTGTCATTAATTGGTTTGGTTCGAGTCATAAGTATGCTATATTAATAATATAAAAGATGACTTTGTGGGGAGTATTTCCTTGTAAAGAGTTTATCATTCTTTAGTATTGTTGGAACTTGAAAAAATGGTATTTTCAATTTAGATATTGACATATACCAATTTATCAAGTATCCAAACATCTTCTTCCACTTGAGAAAACCTTTTGAAATTCTATTTAACAGTAATTATCTGTTATTATATGTAAAATTAGGGAATGATCTAGCATACCCCCAAATAAAGGGTTTTCTTTAATTTTATTTCATTATGAATAATTTCATAATTTGGGGACAATTTTTTGTAAAATTTGTCACACTTTATTTTGGTTGTTAAATATAGGGGGGTTGGCTTAGGCTTTAAGGGCTTTGTTAATTATGCATCCTCAGGTGTTAATACCAACCCTAAAAAGAAAATGTGTTTATATAAATATATTTAATTAATATCAGTTAAACATATTAGTTATATTCTTCATTTAAGTTACGTTGATATATTGAACTAAAAACTCGTTCTGTAAGAAAAACATTTTAAAGATCAAAGAATAAACAATTCGTTTTATGAATATTCTGTCAACGTGGGAATTGTTTTGTGAATATCTGCTGTTACACAGTTGATCAATTGTCGATCTGAAAGGAATCTTATTTAATCATCCAATAATCGCAATAGATGATAGATCAAAAAAATTTTTTTTTTTCATTTTCTTTATTGAGACACGAAAATTTTAAAAATTTTAAAGAAAATAAAGAAAATAAATTATTAAATTATTATTCTAAGGAAATATGCATAAGTCAATGTTTGGGACAATAATTAGGTCATCTTCTATGACTTCAACTCGACCAGCTTTTACCATGTCTCCTCTTTTCACTAACCTTTCTTCAATTTTACGTCGAAGTTATGTTAGTAAAACGATATATGTTTCTAATATACCTTGGAGTAGTAACGAACAAATTCTCAGAGATCTTGGTACAAAATATGGTGAAGTTTCTTCTGTTCGTTTACCCTTGGATATTGAAGGCAGGGTTCGTGGTTTTGGGTTTATCGAGTACGATAATGAGGAGTCTGCACAAAAAGCTATCGAAAATATTAATGGTTATGAACTTGAAGGTAGACAGTTACGTGCAGCAGAAGCTGCTGGTTCTCGGAATAATAGTGGTATTGGAAGAAACCGATTCGGCAGAGGTCGCGTTGGTCGTGCTGGTTTTGGCGGTGAATATGGCGGCCGTGGATTTGGTGGTCGTGACAATTCAGAATGGCAAGATCGACGTCGAACACAATTCGGAGATGAACAGTAATTTAGTACTATTTCTCATAACTCATGTAAGATAATTAGTTATAATATTTAATAACTAATTTTCTATTTTCAATGTTCAAATATTGATATATAAAAATATATTTTATTTTATTTTTATTTTTTTTTTTAGGAAAAAAAAAAAATTCTATTGCAAATATAAATAATAGTGTGCAAAGAATCTGATTTTAAAACTAAATTTTTTTTACATTTAAAATGAATGATGATGCATTAAATCTATATGAAGTATAAACTAGAATGAGCTTTTATTTTTTTATAATTTAAATTATCATAAATAAGTTATTTAATAATAAATTTGCTTCTCCTATACGGCTTGCACGGAAGAAGCTTCCATCTCTTCATGCTAAAAATGATATAAAAGGATTAAATTAATAAAGTCATATCAGATAATTAACTATCAGATATTACTTACTATAATATAATCGTTTAAGATATGTGTTTTGTTTTCATCCCAATAAATCCAAGTATGACGATATATTAAAGCCCACACGTATGGACAGAAGAATTCTTGTGATTCTAATTCTTCTTCATATTGGAATTTCAAATCAGGAAATTCCTATCATAGTGAATTTTTATAATTTAAAGGTTTAAAATAAGAATAATATTTAGAATTTTATTATTTTATACGAACCTTAAGTCTGCCTGGCGGCCAAGTTCTTGCTGCAGTTTCTATTAATTCTGAAATCTCTTCCGCAGATGGAGATTTAAGATTTGCTTCTGATATTCGAGCGTGAAAATAACTAATTACCTATCGTAATTAATGATTAATTCAATTAAATATTCACCAAAAGCTATCAAAAAAATACTTTTCCTACATTATCAATATTAGCAATTAGTTCTGCAAATCGAGGGTGCAATTGAAAATGGGTAAACAAATCCTTTTTATGCAACAGAGAGTATATTAATTCCGGGTTAGAATTTAGCCTTCGGATCAACACAGAATTGATTATTTCCAAGACTAGACAGACAAGGTCACCGTAAATTGCGACAGCATCGGACTTATGAATTGATATGTTGTAAAAAAGAAAGAGGTTATTTTACATATTGAATAATAAAATTTTCCGTGTTCTAATTACTTACATTTTCATCCTCACCCTGTTGCTGAGCTTTTTCTCGTAATTTTTGATACCGTTTAGCCACGATATCAAACAAGCTTTTAAAGGGAACGATGATTTTTTTAATATATCAATATTATTGTTCAATTTAAACTTTGAAATGTTTACGTTACAAGGACAATGATAATATTACATACTTAACGAGCCTTTGCGCAACATAAGGATGTATATCTTGAATGCTATTCCCCAAGTTAGCCATAGTTGCTAAACAATTGTTGTGAAAGTACACATCCTTTATAAAAAGAGATTGATATTAAAATCAATGATTTTTTCCAAAATATGGAAAATAAAATTCATTACCCGATGCGAACTGAGATTGAACTGTATAACCCTTATAAGAACCAAATATGTTAAACCTCCTAATGATACGGATTTTAACAATCTTTCTGTGAACCATGGCTGATAAGATATTGACTAAAGAAAATTTTTTAAAAATTAAGGAAATAATATTTCTTATTCTTTAATTTTTAATTAACCATCTCCGGTACGAAAATTATAACTTCGAAATAATATCCAAAGTGGTATAGAACATTCTTAATTGTATTTAACCGAAATTATTTTTTTACATGAGACTTCTATTATATCCAAAAAATATATTATATTAAATAATCGTATTTTTATCTTATGATAAATTCAATCAATCAAAAACTCATCCAAGCTGTTTCTCCGCGCACATATTATACAAAATATAATACATAAAGTATTCTAATCCATAATAGTTGTTAAAAAAAATATCAACAAATTTTTGGTTGGTTAGGTAAAATTTCCGATGACATTACTTTGTTAAATTTGTTACACGCTTATGAATAATATCTTAAAGGATACGATTTTTTGAATGTTTTCATTAAAAACTTCATCCTGACTAAATAGCAAAAGAATTGTAAGCAGAATATACATCTGTGAATAATTTGTTCTGCCTTCGATTCCATCATAAAGTAATCTTAAAATTTGTAGTAACTAATTAATAAAAAGAGGAGTAAGCAAAGGAATAAAATATAATTGTTACAGGAATGCAATAAATAACAAAATGAATACAAACAAGAATTTCGGGGTCTAAACGTGATAAAACGTAAACCCTAAACTCTTCGTTTTCGATCATTAGCAAATATAATAATAAGCAAATCTCTTCATTTGGCAACTGACTACCATGGAAAAGATTCATTTCATTTTTTAAAAAAAAATATGTGGATATATTTTAAATCAGTGCTAATGCAATAAAATTAGACTATCACATAAATAACTCACCGACAAATCAGCTGATATAAAGCACGGAATGATATTGCCATATCACCCCCTCCCATTCCTAGAAGTAAAAAGATATTTCAGTTAGAAATTTTGTAGCAAAATAATAATGATTGTAACCTTCAAATTAAACTCAAAGGACCTTGTGCATCCTTTAAAGACCGGATTCCTTCACGAAAACTTTTTGCTTTTTCATCTTGAGCTCGACACTGAACAGAAAGTAATAATAAAACAAGCAAACTTCTTTCTGATATTGGTGGAGGATCGAACGGTAAAGTTGCTGACGATCTACTAGGGAAAAGATAGGAATAGGCATTATACACAACGCCTGTCATGTGACGTAAAATGTTGTGCCAGCAAAATTAAAAATAGAACTATTCTATTTGCTGGATTTAAAAGAAATAAAATGAACTTTTATTAAACAATTCATACTTGTGGACGCTGGTGGAGACGGCTTTTGTTCAATAAAATTCGTCACTAATCTTTTAGTTAAGCTATTAACAAAATCACTGGATATGCAATATGAATTAACATAAATTCTGTATATATAAAATTCAAATATTCATAAATAATCTTACCCAAAATTAGTTAATAAAATATTTAGAAAATAATTGTTTTCTAATTGGCTTGCATTTGGTTGATGTATTTGTGTTGAAAGTAAAACCAATAGAATGTTTAAACATTCTTGATAATATTCATATGTTGAACCATTTAAACTAATAAGTGTAAAATAAAATTAAAATTAAACCTATAATTTCTTTATTTAATAATAAATTAAAAGAATTTTCGTACATTGGATCCAACTTTAAAATAACTTTCAATAACCCATCCATAAGTTGTTCAGCTTTAGTTCTAGTATCTTGAATAACTTCTGGGTCAATTATAAGTTTTTTGGGATTGAGATCAATTTGAACACGACTATTTTCATCAATCTTAGACTCAACTCCATTAAATTTCGGTGTGTCTGCTAAAATGGTAAGATCCCCTATAAATTAATTACATATTAATTAATATTAATAAAATTAGAAAAAACTAGTACAATTTAATATTAATTGAATTCAACTTATTCAAGTAATGCCAACCTTCAAATTGTTGATTGATTTCATCACGCGATAAATTTCCAATAAAATGTTTTGAAAAGACTCTCACTAGAAATAAGGAATTGTATGCTTCTATTGGAATTTCTCTAAATGAACATAAAAGAACATTTTTAAATATTTATAAAAATTAAGATTTTAAAGAATCGCGTCAATTACCCGTGAATTTCGGAATCTATTACGCGACGCATCTGACTCAATGTATGAAGGAGCAAAGTATTAAAATTTGCAGTTTTTTTATTGTTGCTGGCTAAAAGTGAAAAAATAATTATGATTATCAATGGTTAATTGAAATATTAAGTATTAATTAAAATCCTTACCAAATTCAATTGCGAGGCTTACAGTAGCCATTTCGACATCATATGCATCTTGACTACAAGTATCAATAGAACGCGTTTATTAGCTTTCATCCAGTGAAATAGATCGGAAGATAACAAACTGTTCATTTAAAACAATGCATCTACAGGATGTTTTATTCCGTGTGAAAATTGCACTAGATTATACCTAAACAATATTCTGTCACTATGCTAAATTGCGTTAACAGAACTTTCGGCGGACTCACCCAGAATTCGTAGTCGGAAACTTTTCGCTACCCAACATTACTCCCCAGACCTCCGAATCGTAAGGTGAAATAGTTCTACTCGAACACAAAAACTTGAGTTGGTTATATTGCGTATTAGTAAAAAATTGTATTTCTGTTAAAGTTTTCCTTTGTATAAAGGCTCGTTGACTGCCAAGTATAAAATTACTAGTTCCAGGATAAGATCTACGAGAAAAGTAAGGAGAAGTTAAGCCTGGACTAAAAGGAGATTGAATAGTACTTGTTGTAGGTGAACTAAGTCCAGTTTGAGGTGGAAGAAGAAATTCAGAAAAATCGCTATTAGAAGTATCAAGACTTCGAGGAACTTTACGACTTTGATGAGTTGGAGAAAATGGCAGTGGAGAAATTTGTTGCGCGACCGAAAGAGATTGATTCAATGTCTGTGTTTGAGAGGTTTGATAAAGTGGAGGTGGCTGAGCAAGCGGTGCTGACTGTCGAGATTTCGGCATGCGGATCTCTCATGTGCCGGAAACGCCAGCGAAATTGAACAAAAGAATAAGATTCGGTTTACAGAAAAATATCAATGGAACATGTAATTAATTAAAAAGAAAAATGACCAATAACAATCCAACAACGCAATTGCATTAAGTATCTCGTGAATTCACGTGAGTAATTTTACAATGACATAATTCTTGCATTAAATTATTTTTCTACAAGATTAATTATTCCTCTCAATTTAACTATGTTTAGCTCATTTGATTTTATTTTTTCAAATATTTTTCTACGCAATTCCCTATGTATATAGATAATATCAGGTTAATTCATATTTATCCAAAAAGTCATAAACTAATCAATTACCAATTATCTATGTCTTGATGTAAAAGCGTGTTTTCTGAAATATCTGCCATCTCATGAGTATTAAGTACTGGATCAATACAATCGTAATGCTCGATGGTTAAAGATACTATAAGAGAAAGTAAAAACAATCTTCAAAACAATATTCTGATAAGTAAACCAAGATATGTAATATAAATAGCGTGATATACAATCCGAAATATAGAAGGATCCAATAAGTGAGTCATTAATTTTCTTTTCAACTACAGTTTTCACTAATAGTAATGTGTATTAGTCGCCTTTGCGCTAACTTCACATGATTACGTAAATATCATACATTCACAAACTCTTCTTTCTAAACGTTCAAGTTTCTCTTTCTTTTCCTGTAATTCTAGATTCTTATGATCTTGCAATCTTTCAATAATTCGCTGAATCCATCTTAACAATTTCTCTTGACAATCTTCGATCTTTTTTTCGCAACTACCTCTTTAAAAAATAACGTTAACATAAATAAGTATAATCAAAGTTTAGTTAACCTTACCGAAGTTGTTTATATGAATTCCATGCTTCAAAAACTTTGTTATCAGCATCACAAATAATTTCATTCAAGTTCGCAAGATGATTACTCAAACTAATAATTTTATTAATTGATAAATTTAATATGTGCGCAAGTGTTCTATATTTCACTTTTTTACCAATCTGTACGTACTCGTGGATCATAGCTCTATTTTCTCGTATAAGGTATTCGAATTCTTGTAGAACAATTTTGTTATTATCTTCTATTAATACCACAAAATCTTTATTAATTCCCAAAAAAAAGAGAAAATAACACAAAAATGAAAATATTTCGACCTGTCATTTTATTATGAAATAAACTGTCTTTTAGCATAAAGAAAGAGATGAAATTTAGTCATAAAAAAGCGATTAAATAAAACGAAATTAAAAATGATATTTAAAAAGTATATTTGAATCTCAATAAGCTTTATGAGAAAGCGATCATTGATCATTTTAAACTCCTATGTGTTCTATATGTTCTTTGGTTTCAAACTTATAAACTTTAATTATACATATTTTTACACGGTTTTAAATCATATGCGGCACTTCGCAGCATTTACAATCCAACTCTCTATCTAAAACTTACAATATGTGAATTAATTATAATTTCTAAAGAAAATGTAGTTATTACTTTTACGCTTACATTTACACAAATTAATGATTGATGCTAAAAATACATGTAGTAAATAAAAAAAAAATGCTAAATTAAAATACAAATTAATTAATTAAAATCGAATAAATTAACAATTAAACGCCGCCAATTTTCGTTATTTATAATTGCTCATGTTTGTTACTAATTCCATATTTTTGGCAAGTACCTGATGTTTGATAAATATATTAATAAATGTAAAATTTTGAATAAATAATTATTAATATTAGAACAAACTCACCTCTTTTAATTCTGCATCCATAGATTTTATTTTCTTTTCCATCTCATTTCTTTCTTTCATTACCTTATCTTTTTCACTTATAGAATCTGCATACCTTTGTTGAACATTCATAATTTTTTCATTCAATTTATTACATTCAAAACGCGACTCCCTTAACGAATTCTCTAATTCTGATAACCGTTTTTCCAGTATATCCACTTTCTTCGCGTCATCATTATTAAACCGATCTGTAGTATTTGTTGTAGTTATATTACGTTGACGTTTTTCAAGTTCTGCCAATCGTGATTGTGTAAATTCGGTTATTTTAACAATTTCATCTTCTTTCTGCTTGTTAAGCTCTTGTATTGATAATTGATGTTTTTTAAAGATCTGTTTCTTTTCTTCTTCGTGTTCAATTGCCATAGTTTTAATTTTGTCACGAAGACCACCTACTGTTTTTTCTGCTTGTGTTATGGAATGTTCAAATGCTGTTATTGTTGAGTTTTTTTCTTGGTGAAATTCTTGAAGTTGTTGGGTAAGAGTTGCAATCTGAGCTTCGAGATTCTGATGTATAGCTTTATATTCTTCAATTTGCATCGTGAGACTAGTTATTTTAGAAGTGTCTATAATTGGACTTTTTGGACCATCTCGACTTGAAGAACGGGAATGATTTAATACTATTGCTTCTTTTTCAATAAGATTATGCTTAAGATCCGAGACTTGATTATGTAAATCTTCGATCTCTGTCATTGAATCTTTAAGTCTGTTTTGAAGGTCATTTATTTTTGCATCCGCATTTCGTTTTGCTTGTTCAGCATCAGTTTCAAAAGCACGCAATTTCGTAGTTAAACGATTTGTTGAAGACTCAAGACTATCAATACGAGCTTGTGACTGTTTTTTGAACATTTCAAGGTTTGAAATTTCAATATCCTTATTCACACATTCTTGCAATGCTGCTTCTAATTTTTGTGATAATTCTAACTGTTTTGTTTCGGCTTCTTTAGCTTCTTGTAAAAGTTCTTCTAATTCTTCGGAATGTTTCCTTGTATGATCTAATTTATCATAAAGTTCTTCTAATGTTGAATCTTTTTCTCTCAGCTCAAGTTCATAATTAGAAACAAGATCGGCTTCTTTTCGATTCCAAGTTTCTCGTTCTGCTGCATTTTCTTTCATAAAAGTTTGCATACTATTTTGGTGATCTTCCAACAATTTTGATAGAGATACTTTTTGTTTTTCAATAATCTCTACATTATTTGTTAACTCTTCAAAGGCTTTCACCTTTTCATTATAATCAGATTTAATTTTTGTTAACTCATTATCCAATTTGTCTCTTTGAGATTCCATTTCTTGCAACTGAATTTGTAAGTCTTTATAATTTTTTTCCCAATATGTTTTCACTGTAGAAACGGTATTAGCAAGTTTATCACGTTCATTCTCCAATTCAATCATTTTATTGTTTACTATTGAGTTTTCATCCCGAAGTCGTCTCATTTCATCATTAGCTTTCTTCAGTTCTTCTGCCATCTTTTCTTTTTCTAGGGTGACTGTTCTATTATTAGCTTCAAGATCTTCCACTTTAGAGCGAATAGCGGCAATTTCATTAGATAGTTGTTGATTTTTAGTAGCCAATTGCTGATGTTTTTCAGTTAATTCCTTGTAAGAAGATTCCGCATTTGCAAGATAGTGAGTAGTTTCCTCTAATTCTTTTACAGTTTTGGAATTTTGTAAACTATTTTGCTCTAGTCTTGAATTTTTATCGATTAATTCACTCACTTTAATTTTATATTCTTTTTCAAGTTTATCACGAAGTTCTTGTAACTCTTTTTGATGACTAGTTTCCAATTTTTTACGAAGTGATGCTAATGATTGTTCATGTTCTTTTTCTTGTTGTTCTTTAAGTTTATTGAAATTTTGTGATTCTAATTCATTACTTTCAGCTTGTTTACGTTCAATTTGAAGTTGAAGTCGGTTTATTATTTCAGATTTATCTTTAATCAAACTTTCCAAATCTTCACAATGTTCTTTCGCTTCGTTAAATTCCAGTTCTAAATTAGATAGTTGAATTCGTAAGTTTGAAAGTTCCATATTAGTATCACTTAATTGTTCACGAAGTGTTTCAATAATTTGTCCAGATTCTTTTTCTACTTTTATCCTAGCATTCAATTGTCCTTTAATTACTTCTTCAGTTTTTTGTTGGAATTCTTTTATCATGTTACTAGTTTTTTCTTTATCTCTATTAAGATCTTTTACTTCTCGTAATGAACGAGCATATTCCTCCTGTAATTCAACTATTTGAGCATCTTTTTGTTTATTTGCAGTTTCCAATGAATATAATTGAGTTTTTAAATCTAACAATGCAGATTCTTTTTCTCGCTTGTAATTAACCCAAGAAACTTCAGCGGCTTTTTTTTCACCCAATTCACGCATAAGTCCATCGATCTGATTCCGTAGTTCCCTCTCTCTGTCAATTATTCTCCGATCTTGTTGATCTTTTATTTGCGCAAAAGTTATTTTTGTTTCTCCTCTTATCATTGAATCTAATTGTCCTGCATGTTCACGACGAAGTATTTCTATTTCTTTCTCACATTCTTTCCTATTGGACTGCATTTCAACTTGAAAATTATTTTTACTCTCCATTAACTCGTCTTCAGCTTTTTCTTTGTATCTTTTCATTGTCTTTAATCCCGCTATTAATTTATTTTTTTCTGCATCATGAAGTCTCAATAATTCTTCTTTTTGAGATTCATATTGAACAGATAATTCATTTTTTATTTTTTCCTCATTGTCTTTATTTTGATTCATCAATTTTGTTCTTAATATATCCATTTCTGAACCACTTTCTTTTTTCATATTCTCCATACTATTTTTAAGTTCTTGTATTATTTTTTCAAATTCCTGTTTATGATCATTTTTTGACTTTTCATAATCCAATTTTGTTTTATCCAATTGAGTTTTATGTTCTTTTCGTAATTGTTCAAGTTCTTCTTTGTGCTGTTGATGTTGTTTTTCAAGTTTTGTTATGAAAGCCTCATAATCATTTATTTGAAAATCATTAAGGGAAGTTTTAGTATCACTGTTTGATAGGGAAAGTCCAGCTTTCATATAATCAAATTTAGAATCTAAATCATCGACCGGAGTTGTAATACGTGTACTAGTAGAACTAACTGAATTATCCGATGAAGTAATTTGTAAACTTGAATCCGAAGAACTATCATCTCTTTCATGCTTTTTATATTGCAAAAGGTCAAGCTCAAGGTTTATCGGTGAATGTACTTTTTCAATTTTTGAAGGATTAATTTTTACGTCTTTAGATAGAGAAGTATGAATGCTTTGATTAACACTATTTTCTCTTGTAAAGAGTTCCACGTTTTTACGAGTTCCAAATAAAGCCATTTGAGACATTGCGTTTTTGTTAGGAGTTTGAACGACTTCTTTCTCACGATATGAATTATTATAAATGTTGGTAGTTTTCCAACTATTATTTTGAAATTTCGTTAATGCACTTTTAAAAGCCATGAAATTTGCATTCTATGTATTCTATGTGATATAAAAGTAAAAATTTTTATATAACGCCCGAGGACAATATATATATATAATTTTTGTTGTTTGTTAACATGAAAGAAGTGTGTGACAATAAATGAAACCACGAGGAATTAATGAACCCTACAAACCCTGCCGTTTTTGTTTAATTTAGTTAATTAACTATTTCCTATTTTGTTCTTGCATGCATTTACTCATAACACTCATCAAACGCATCATCAAACACATCCGCTGATCTTGTATAATCAATATATTAAAACTCATTATTTATACCGGAGATGCACAATTAAAAAAAACTGTGTGAAATTTAATATGGATAGGACTAGGCTTTTACCTAGCCTTTTTAAGGATAGGTTTTCCATTATTTATTTTCAATTTTTTAATAATTTGATCGCGACCTAAAATGTCATCGATATCTATCGAAGAAGAAACTCCTTCAACAAGCAGTGCTATATTCGAAAATGATCAGAATAATGACCATATAGATCAGTCACCTTTATTAGGGGAAAGTATAGATGTCGAAGTTGAAAGCGAATGCGAAGATGAAATAACCGGGACTGCCAATTATTTATCTTGTACGGTAGGTTAGAAATAATGATATTTTATGTGGAGAGGGTCAGTAAATTCCCTTTGTTTTATTGGTTCACGCTTTTTGTTTGTACGTTTTTTTTTAAAAATGAAATAGGTAAATCTTGCCAACACTATTCTTGGAACAGGCATGTTGGCCATGGTACTTATTTTTTTTAGTTACGATGTATTTCTGTATGTGATTATTACGATCCCTGTTAAATTCTTTTCCTTTATAAGCCAGCAGCCGTAGCATCAGTTGGACTTTTAATGGGTAGTATGATGATAGTTTATGCAGCTATCACTTCTGGGCTTGGATTATATTTTTTATCCCGTAGTGCTTCACACACATTTGGACGTAAGTCCTCATTTTTTGCCGTATCAAAGTTAACATACCCATCAGCTGCTTTATTATTCGATGCTGCAATTGCCATAAAGTGTTTCGGAGTTGCCGTTTCATATTTAATCATTGTTGGTGATTTGATGCCACAAGTGATAAGCGGTTCCTTGGGTGATAAGTTAGCTGACGAATATTCTCTACTTATGGATCGACGATTTTGGATAACCATTTTTATGTTTGTTATTATACCTTTGGCCTTTTTAAAGAGACTTGATTCTTTAAGACATACTAGTTTAATTGCATTAATTGCTGTAGTTTATTTGGTATTTATTGTTATTTATCATTATTTTGGACCTGATTATAAGGCTCCTCCAAAAGAAAAATTGCATTATATAAAATTTTCAACGAAATTCTTTACAAATTTACCGATTTTCATATTCGCTTTTACGTGTCATCAAAATGTGAGTAATAATTTGTGAATTTTTGTGTTTTTGTATTCGTTAATAATATTGAAGTTCTTTTAGGTATTTTCCATTTATAACGAACATATAGATAATAGCCAAGCAAGCATCAACAGAGTAATTTTTAGTGCAATCGGTACTACGGCTACAGTTTATCAAATCATTGGACTATTGGGATATCTGAGCTTTGGTGATGATGTTTTACCTAATGTCATTTCAATGTGTAAGTATTTTATTAAAAGCCTACCTTAAATTCCTTTGCAGAATAACTAATTCACTTTTTTTTTATAAAAAAAAAAGACGAAACAAGCGTTTTTGTTACAATTGGCCGAGTAGCATTTGTAATATTGATACTTTTCTCTTATCCATTACAAGCACATCCAGCTCGTGCTTGTTTAGATAAAATATTTTCATTCGCATCACCTTCTAGAAATGGTTATAGTAAGCTTTCTTCTCTAGACATGTCAAATATTAAATTTATAATATTAACTACTGGTATTTTAATATCAAGTTATGTTATTGCGATCCTTGTATCAAAATTAGATTTGGTAAGTAATAACATATCATAAATCCATAAAGAAATTATAAAATAATAAATTATTATTTTTTTTATAAATAGGTCCTTGCATTTGTAGGATCAACAGGATCTACCACAATTTCTTTTATATTACCAGGAATGTTTTATTACAAAATTCATGAAAATGATCCATGGGACAAAAAGAAAATATTAGCAACTTTTTTGGCTTTTTATGGATTATGCGTCATGGCTATCTGTTTAACTTTAAATATTAAAAAAGTTGCTTCTGGAAATTATTAAATTGTTAGATAAACATGTATGAATTAGATGTTATATGTACTAGAAATTTTATTATAATAGAAATTGCCTTTAATATGCAATTGAAATTTTCTATAATAGTGTGTTATATAAAGGATTGTCCCTCATTGAATAAGATTTATTATGTTATTATTATTGTCGATATTCAAACAATAATATAAAGCTATCTATTATAAATACATTACTTTTTTTTTCTAAAGTCACTACATAACTTAAGCTTCAATATCATCTTGCATCATGTTTCCTCCAAGGACAACTTTCTCTCCAGGAGCAAAAGCTGGCATTCCAAGATATGGACATGTCGAACATCTGAATGCATCTCCAAGATAACACTAAATTTAAATAAAGATTTATTAATCTATTTTTAGGCTTAAATAAAAAGTAAACACATTAAAATACATACACTTCCACAAGATGAAGTTGGCGCAGCTGCTTTACTTTCTTTTTCTAATTCCTCCGCAAAACCGCATGAACAATTCTTGCAAGCTTTTCGTTTTCCACTAGTTTCACAGTCAGGTCCTATAATTACAAATTTAATACGTAAACATACTAAAATAGTTAATAGATAATAATTTTCTTTCATGACACTTACGAATTAAAGTGCTCTTATCAGGTTTAATCAAGTCACTTTCGTCTAGTAAATTATTTTCGTCCTCTAATTCATCATCGTCATCAACAGAAAGAGACCAAACAGAAACTTTATTTGCAGTGCCATTGACTATAAAACAAAATATCGAATTAAAATTTTTTTTTTGTGGATAAATCGAAATAATTGCTACATACCATTTTGAACTTTTTTGGCAAACGGTAAAGTAAATGAAGCACCGATTTCATAAACTGGTTTTTTAACTACGACTTCTACCAAATTTAACTGTCCCTTTAATGACTGAACTAGTTCTTGTTTTTTATTTTCATCTTTAATTCCCCAAACTTGTTCCATAGTATTAAATAAATCATTTAATTCAACTTCAGTAGTACCTCTGATTTCTATGTCAACAAAACCAGCTAATTTAAGTTCACTGACTAAACTTTCACTAGTGCGAATGATCGGAATATCAGTAGAAGATCTTGGAGCAAGTAAAACGGGCTCTCTAAGACAAAGAGTACCTCCAGGTACTAATATTGAAGCCAATTTAGAAAGTGTCGTGGTATTGTGAGCAAAAGCCAAGGAACCATCAAGATTAGTATAAATATAATTGTATGTGGAGTTTGGAAGATCGCCTGAAATAAAAGAATAATAAAATTTCATAATTTGAAAATAATACAAAAATAAAAACTAAGCTTTAAAACAAACCATGAACCACTCGATCTAAAGTTTCATCGACGACAAGGCCATTTTCAGTGACCTTTTGCATCAATTGCCCTTTAGTGTCATTAATTTTAAAAGAATCTGAATGAGACGTGTTGATCAAGAGAACCTTACTTCCGGGTAAAATTTGCGTGAAAGACATGTTTACAAGAATTCTAGGTGTGTATGTAAGTATATTCTACTCGGTGAGATGTTTATATATAGAAAACTAAAAACTAGCAAAATATGATTTGTAATACTAATCGATCTAGTGTAACTAATAAGAACTAAATCTTATCTCCCTTGTTGAATAATAATGTTTTCAACGCGTCGACAGCTTGAAAGAAGAACGGGTAAATCTGGAACTCCAAGGTATTAATTAAAGAAATTTAAATTTAAAAATATAATTAATTAAAGAAAATATTATTTTATAGATTTGAATATCTTGAAGAACTTGTTAATGAGTATCAGAATACAAATGATCAAGGTAATTCTAAATAAGTTATTGTTAATTTCGTCAATTTTTTTGTGTTAATATTTTCTTTTTCCAGAGGCTAAATATCAAGTATTAGCAAATTTAGCTAATTTCGCATACGATCCTATTAACTATGATTGGCTTTTGCAATTAAATGTAGTAGATTTATTTCTCGGTCAGTATATCTTTTCAAGTCATCATATTTTGAATTATAACGATTTATAACCAAATAAAAATTTGTTTTAGATACTTTAAGTGAGCCTGATGAAAAATTAAAGGAATTTGGTTTAGGTGGACTATGCAATTTATGTTTAGGTAATTAATAAACAAAAAAAATTTTATTGTTGTACATTTTTTAACGTATATTTACTTATCCTTAGAGACTCGAAATAAAGAGCATATAATTGACAATGGTGGAATTCCAATGATAATTGATTGTTTATCCAACGAAAATTTAAATACACAATTGTCAGCAATAACAACATTAATTTTCTTGATAACACCAAAAAGTGAACAATGTAAGTAATTCTACACTTTCAATTGTAAAATTTTATATTTTAATTGATATATAGTGTTTTGATTTGTTAGTTATTCTAACGGAACATGTTAAGGAAGAAATCATTAAATTATTACAATGCGATAGCGTTTGTGTAAAGAATTTAGCTACTATATTTTTAGAAGACTATTTTTCTTCTAAAGTTGACAAGAATGCATCAGAGAATGTAAATGAATATAATAAACAAAATAAGAAAAGAAAAGATAACGAATTAAATTACTAGAAATGAAATTTTTACCGGATATTATTGAAGATATGATCAACTAATACTGATAATTGCAATATAAAATAAAAAAATATCAAAAACCCACACTCTATAAAAAATATAAATCACTAACTAACCCACATGAAATTTTCATAATTGTTACTCTAAAAGATCAGAATAATCAATTTCTATGACAAAAAAAATAGCATCTCCATCTTTGGTTCTACAAACAAATCTAATTGGTTGATTGTTTAATACTTTAGACATACTAAATTTAATAATCATATCTGCATTCATCGTAGAAAAGTTAGTAAAGTTGTTAAAAAAATCACAACTATAGATATGAGAAGGATCAAAGACATAAGATTGACGAACGGAAGGGGCAAGGAAATATTTACGACGCTCCGAGGCATTTAGATTTTTATCGGGAAAGATGAGTTTGGTATCCTCTTCGAGATGATGCTTGCCATAGTAAACCCATGGTTCAATAGGTAACAAAGATGGAGAAGGATTATTAAAAGTCGGAGCTGGTTTCGAATCGCTTGTAATTTTACCACTTTTTTCATCAAATGACTGATTATTGGAATCAGCTTTCCAAACTTTCACAATATTCATTCCACACATAACCCAACTACCAGCCCAAGGCCTCTTCTTCTTAAAAATTTCATCAGCGTTAAAACCAGGATCAATAAATTTTGCGAATTGAACAGCAAATTTAGATCCCATTGGAGGCTTAACACTTGATTCAGTTTCCGCGCAAAACATTACATCGTCAAAGGTCCATAAATGATCATCCCTGTTAGGATTCGTTGGTTTAAAACGTCCTTGAAATTGAAAAGAAAAAAATCTCCGATGGTTTTCAAAATAGGGACAAGTTTTTTTAACTAAATCGTTTTTGTAATGATGATCCTGCAGCCTTACTGTTATATATCCGGTAAAATGAGAGGAATTGACGAATAAAGGATATTTATCATCATTTACATTGTATCGTTGAAGGGAAGTATAACTTGGCCCTATTCTTACAGTTGGCATTTTGTTCTTATAAATGTAAACTATGTAAACTATACAAACAAATTATGTAAAAACGGAAGAGTCCAGCTAATCCGTTGTTGTTTGTGCAGAAGAAATATATATAAATATAAATAATTACAAATTAGGGTATTTATATATAGTATTTGTTAATTTGTACAATGTCTGGTGAAACAAATTTGTGATACGAGTTTCAAGTCTTTTTAGATCGGTTAAAAGTAAACATACAAAGCCATGCAGTGTGATGCATTGTGGCTTGAAGTTAATAGGAAAGTACAATGTATTATAGTCACTATGTAGTCATGTAGGGCGCAAGACTACCGTTTTTGATTTTGAGACGAATAGATTATATAGCATTGCAAAGATTTGTAAATTATATCTTTTAAGAGTTGATTTTATATTTTATTATTTTTTAATTTTTTTTCGCCAAGATAATAAAAGTAACCTGTTACAGAATTTCGGAAAAACCAAACCCCAAACATCTTTTATGAACAGTCTTATGATATTAATATTTGTTTTTAACGAAAGAAAATTTTTTTAGCATACATAATAGACTAAAAAAACCAGAAAAAAAAATTGATATCGGTTTTTTGAGGAATAAAAAGTCGAAATATTTTTTGTTTTTACCGTGTATGTAAATATACCTCTTTTCGTAATCATTGTACAACCAACTTAAAAAGCATCGTCTCCTTGATCAAAAACGATATATTTGCATGTAGGGAGGCTTTTTATATTAGTCTTGTATGGAAGTGTTGACATGAGTTCATATTGTTTTCACGTCATCATTTTTCACAAAATAATTTCTTTTATGTTTCTTTCTTTCCCGTACCCGCGAGTAGCTTCTTGATGCCAAACAAATTTTCTTTGTATGTAAAAAAAAATTTTTTTTTTTATTCATTCATTTCTTTTCCTTTTTTTTTCTTATTAAAAACTTGCTTTTTTTATTACTTCAAACCTGATGTTATTTTAGGATCTTTGTTTTTATGCACACAAATTGTTTTTATCTTGTTCTAGATTATTTATGATTTAATTTTTTTTTTCTCTAATGACTCTATATAACTCCTTAGAAAACGGTTTATCCGTTCGCGGTCACGACTTAACAGGGAAAGCGGATCGGCTCTTGCCAGAGGTAACGAAATCCGTGATATGAATACAGACCAGGCAACGCGACAACCTTCGAAACATGCTCAGGATCACTTCACTTATTCTTGGACGATCAGAAGTTTTAATGAACTCGTTACGTTTTACCCCAATGCCGGTTTTGTTTTAAGTGACAGATTCTGGTCACCACGACCTCCGTTAACGACTGATTTTTCTCCAACAAAAAATAAACAAAACGATCATCCATACTTATGGCGTATAAAGCTATATCCTAACGGCGTAAATGAAGCAGCAAAAGGCCATATATCTTTATATTTGGTAGCTATACAAACTCCTTATGAAAAAGAAACAAATATAACATTTCGAGATAAAACTTTTAAGTTAGAAGTATATCGACTTACATCGGATCCTAATTCAACACCATTTTCTTCATCAATTCCTACTCTCATTCGAAATGAGACGTTTACTATGAAATTCGAATTTGATGGTTTAGATGATTTTGGTCGTCATCGTTTTTGTTCATTTGAAAATTTATTTCCAAATAGTGATACAAGTTCAGATATTGATTTGCTTGTAAAAGTTCATGTTTTTAATACGACCACAACTGATGATACTTCAGATGAACCTATAGAACAAATTGAATCTGAATTCCCTTCCTTTAAACAGCATCTAGATGATGGAAAGTTTAGTGACGTAGAATTCACTTTTGATTGTGGATCAGTTATAAAAGCACATCGAATAATTCTTGCGACGAGATCATCTTATTTTGAAAAATTATTGGGTGATAAATGGAAAGAAGGACAAATGAAAACAATACCTATAAAACATATGGAATATACTACTTTTCGTTCTATATTATATTACCTTTACACGGGCAAATTAGAAGTTAGATTAGAATTTGATGTATTAAAAGATGTTTATTCAAAAGCTGATATGTTAAATTTAGAAAGATTCGGTGAAATGGTAGCCGAACGGATTGCGGATATGGTAAATAGTGATAATTGGGATGAAATATTACTGTTAGCATGGGAAGTTGGTGATACCCGCTTGAAAGAAGCCGCACTAGAATATGCAGTAACAAGGTGGGATGAAATTAGGGATAGTGAGAATATGAAAAGGGTAATGGCTTGTGGTAATATGGGTTGGATTGAAGAGTTAATGAAAGCTAGATATATAAGTATGCAAATTTCATAAATTATATGTTTTCTCCCTATTTAAGAAACTTGTTTATTTATAATCAAATAATTCAAAAAAAAAAAAAATATTTAAATATATTAATAAACAATATAAAAAATTCACTTTATAACAAGATTTCTTGTTAATAAAAAATATAAATAATTTTTTTAGTAAAGTAAAATAGTACTAAACATTATACATATTCAAACATGTATTATTAACTGTAAATCTGTAATCAATAATCTTTTCAAAATATATATATGTGAAATAAAGATTTTTTGTAATAGTAGTTAACACAATTCTCTAGAAAACAAATAAAAAGTATATATATAAAAAAAATGAAATGAAAATACAATAAAATGAGAAATATAAAATCGAAAATAGTTAAGTTATTAATGGATACTGCTAATAATATCATTTAAACACTAAAGCCCAAATAGAATTTTAAATGTTCAATGTTGTTGTGTTTGAAGGTTTGCAGAAATAAACCAATAAATTAAAATAACTACAAATAATAAAATCACAAGAGTCCAGTTTAATCCCAGGAAAATAATATCTACATCATGATAACAATAAACTAAGTAATAAATTAGTTCTTTATTCTTGTCCAAACCCTACAGTTTCTTCTACTGCTAATGTTAATTTAGATACCAATCTATAGTATATTAAAATGAGTCAATTTTAAAAGAATATAAATTAGCATTTTACAACAATAAAAATTAATAAAAGCGAAAAAAACCAAATAATCACTTACGCTTCATAAGTTTTATATGGAGGCAAGTCGATTCGGTTAAAGCTTTAAAATTTTTTTTTTTAAAAAAAATTAGTATGAATTCTAAATTAAATCAATTAAAATTTATCCCTATTAAATTATTATTATTATACACACCAAGTATGACTTTTTGGAAGTTGGGTAACTTCTCCTGCTTTTTCAATGGTAAATCGTCTTGGACCATCACTTCCTTGTAAATCCTTGAAACCATTCACAGGAATACGAGATGTTCCAGTAGTAAATTGTAATAACCGAGATTTCTTTTCAGAATCCCATGATCGGACGCACTATAAAAATATTAATTTGCCAAGCTAAATAAAAAAAAAATGATTTATACATATATACATGTGTGTACTATTATGAACACTTACTTTCCAGAACCACACTATAACTTCATCGGACTCAGTGTACCCTCTGTAATCAGTGTGTTTCTTCCAATCATCAACATCGATTTCTGCGATACCGCCAATTAATAACTGTGGTGATAGAAGTTGAATTTATTTTAAGTAACACAAATTATTTTAATAAACCACAAATAACAAAACCAATATGCTGAATTGCTAATTTAATTTCTAACCTCTAATTCACGTTCATCGAAAACAGCAATTAATTCTTGTGGTATAAGTTGATTAAACCCTTTCATGAATGATTTGAATTGTTCCTCAACACGTTTGGAAATACGCCATTCCGTAATATATCTAATAAATTATATAAAATAACATAAGTAAATTATTAAATTTTATTAATTTATTTATCCAATTTCTTCACGTACTCAATATAATCTTTTTTGTTGTCTTCTGTAACTGCTTTATTCCGACCGTCTTCTATTAAATCAACAGTTACTACCTCACCGAAGCGATCATCTTCTGTTGAAAATGTCAAATCTAACACATCAGTGATGTCATTTTCCCTATAATATCAGAATTAATTTAAGTAAGTTTATAAAGTTTTATATTAAAGTATGTTATTAGATATACGTACAAAGCCCAAGTCAAACTTCTAAAGAAATCTGCATCAACACTTTCCATGTCTTGTAAACCAACTTTTTTCTTCAAAATCATTTTGTAAAATGAAGTAATAAAGAAAGCATCTAAAAATCGTCGATGGAAAATAGCAAGACCGACAACTCTTCCAATAAATTCAAAGTAATTCAGATGTTCAGGATTAATTCCCGAGTGAGGATTTATTTGAAGAGTATAATTATCATGTGCCGAATATTCAAAAAGACAATAGAAAGGATTGAACATTTCATGAGACAGCAAGAAGAAGAACTCTCTGGATAAACCACCATAATCCAACCCATCTTCTCCATCAAATTTAATCATCAGTCGTTTCTTCAAATCCTGGGGTTGTTGTTTCATAATTTCTATGTAAGCATCTTCAAAAATACGATTACGTCGGACTTTAATATGACATTGACCTGGAACAGGGCGAAGGGCAGGCTGAGATCTGAAATAAATAAGTTTTCTACGGAAATCCCTCTTATATTGGGGAACATTTTGACTTTATAGAATGAAAATTAAATAGAAATATTAGTTAATCGTTTATCCTAAATTAAATTACATATAATTTTACATACTCTAAACTACTAGGCAATCGAGGATCATCCCATGTAGTTGTCTTTGTATTATGATCTACAAAGTATACTCTGGCAGTGCTCGTTAAACGCATTTCCCATCCGGATGGTAATGGACCAAGTTGAGACACGGGTTGTTGTTGAATAGTGACATTAGCGTTGCCTCCAAACATTCTGATGTATTGTTGTCTGCGAGGGTCAACCCACGTTGTAGTTCTGGTATTATGATCAACGAAATATGGCCTTCCTTCAGGTGTTGTTCTTTGTTCTTAAAACAAAATAAAATATTAATTTCAAATATTTGCTAATCGCTCATAATAAATTATAATTGCAAATAATTGCAATTACTTACCCCAACCGGAAGGTAAAGGACCATATCCAGCAGTTGTAGCTCCCTGACCAACTGTTAATCCATTTGTTGTGGTGGGGGTAGTGCTTGTAGAAGCTTCTGAAGTTGAATTTGAAATTGAAGTAGATGAAGCGCTTTGCGCAGAAGAAGGACCTGTTGGCCGTTCTCCTTCAGGAAGTGTACGATTATTATGACGACGACGTTCTAATTCTGTGATATTTTGTTGCTCTTGTAATCGTTGAGCTGAAGTTGCATTTATTGATGGTCTTGTCCAAGTTGTAGTGCGAGTATTATGATCGACATAATATGTACGTCCAAGATGATCAACCCGACGTTCCCAACTACAATATTAACAATTAATTAGCTTATCGAATTTTAGATAATTATTTAATTAATTATTTATTTTTTTATAAAAGCAAAAAATAAAAAATTTATTTTAATTACCCAGGTGGTAATGGTCCATGTTGATCTTCAAAGGAACTGAATGGTCGGCTATTACCGTTCACAGCAGCCCCATTAGTAGTACCTGAAGGTCCTGCACCATTTTGTGCACTGATTGGTACTGACGAACCATCTTCTCTTGGTCCTGGTCCTGACGTTGAAGAGGCACCTCTTTCCTGACTTGTTGAAGCTCTCATATTACCAAGTGAACCAGGATGGTTAGGTGGTGCACTCACATTTGTGGTTAGGTTAATAATGAGTTTACCATGAACAACTTCATTTGCGTTTGATTTTTTCAAATCTTTTGTCAACATTTCTATGATTGATAATTAAATAAATAAGTACCAAAAAATTATTGAAAAAATTAGATCAAACATGACCTGGAACATAATCACAATTAATGAGCTTTTTTACCATCTCCTCCTGCAGAATTAACGTCAATCACATCACCAACTTGAACATTAATTACACCCAAAAATCCTTGATCTTTCTTTTTAAATTTTTTCTGGTCAAAAATTTGAACAGCTATGACACTTTGATTTGTTACTTGTCTGTAATAATAAAATGAATCAAAACGAAATATTATTTATGAATATTTAATTATTCATTAATGAATAGCTTGAAATTATAACACGCACACATCAAAGCTCTCGTTCCAATATGGATTTAAAGTCTTTTTTATAACAGAAGTAGTATGTGTTTGTTCACCGTCAACAGTAACTACTGCAAAAGGATCGGGTAGTCCTATCAAGACAAAAATAAATAAGACTTAAAATAATTTACAAAGCAACATAAGTAAAGAAGGAATGTAGCGGAACTACATACGAAAGACATCTCTCTTATATAGACCATCTGCTGCAATGACTACAAATATAAAAAAAATTAAAATAAAATACGGTAAGAGTTTCCCCATCAGAAACAAGAGAAAGACAATAAAAAACAACACATACCTGTTAAACGTATTGTCTTTCTGTGATTTAAACATTTATGTCAATTCACAAAAGATTTAACGTAAGAACCAAAAGAGAAAAGAAAAAGACCAAGAATTAAGCATTTAGTATTATGCGTTATACAAGAAAACTGCTCATAAAGACATACTAACGTTTGTGAATTAGACGTAGCCATGTAGGAAAACTTCGTCTTATTCCGTTATTTATAATATAAAAAATATCTTCGGTTTTAATCTAAGGTTTTATATATTATTATTCTTTTATTAACAACAATGATAATAAATAAAGAGAACTGAAAAGAGCGAAAAGTATAGCTTGTGGCAACGAATTTTCTATGTTTTACAACGTAATTCCTGTAACTCCGACCTAAATCTAAAATGATGACATTAATTTGTAAAAAATTTGAAAAAATTTCTGATTCTTATATGCCAAGCCACGGCGAAGTTCACATGCAAGCCACAAAGTACAAAGTAACACGTGAATTGACGAGTTTATTATCATAATTTCGTACTAATAACAGCTTGAAATTTTCCGATGTTACCTAAGAAATAAACAAATCAAAGATAATAAAGTTGCAACGAAAGCTAATTACGTGCACATAAGTACAAACATTATAGCATGCATTTTAATTTATTAATTGAAAAGTTTCCCAATCGGATTATTTCAATTCGATTTCACCTTAATCGTACTCTCATTTGTTAAACAATAAACCTTAGTTTGTGGACTAATCACCCAAGTTATGCGAATTTTAGATATCAGAATTTTATATAAATCACATTTCTTTGAAAAAATCACAATTTTAGATACTTATATTTTTTTATTATACTCCACTGATGCTACGATCCAAAACATTGAATATCATTGCTGAAATAATTAATTTCCTCCTCAAGATAATTATTACCTTCATAAATAAAATTAAGTTAACCTTGTAATAAATGATATTTAATTGCCAAAGAAAGGTTTTCCTCTGTCCTCACTCCTCTGTATGTATAAAGTCTGCTTTATCCTCAACTAAAATCATTGAAACTGACTTAAACTAACTTAAACTAACTTATTCAGTCCCCTTCACCTCCTTAGTAATTTTGAATTTTGATCATTTCAAAACTTTATCGAGATGTAACTGAATATACTAAAATAAAACCATGAACTCTTATCGTATGGGTAAATTTCAAATTGAATGTTCATCTTGAATATCTTGATTCGTGTTTTAACAAAGAAAAGTTATTTAAATAATATGAAAGAAACTTTGAGATTACCTGTCCCGCGGTATCAATGATTTTTTGCTGCAATTTTCTGTCCTATATATCCCATATACCGTCAACTTGTATTCGGTAGAGAGGGAGATAAGAGTGGTTTCCACAAATTTATGTCAATTTCATAAAAGATAAAGCAAATAATGCATAAAGCTGTAGATCAATTATATCGGGATAATCAAATACCGTGTAAAATCCGTACGTAACGAAATTAACGAAATTCGAATTTTGTTCATTAATTTTTTTATCCATAGATTCATACTTTTTTTGATTTAGAAGGTAATAATCATGCGGAAGGATATTATATAAAATCTAAAATTTTAAATTTAAATAAACGAAGATTCTAAATGAATATCATAAATCTTTTCTATCAACATAACATTTCTCCCCGATCGATTTGCAAATATTTTCTGCTTGTGGGAAAGAAATCAAATTTATACGCCAAGCCATTCACGTGTAAGCCACATTCAAGAAAGTAACACGTGAATGACAAGTTATTTAATTAGGTGATCTATTAAGAAATTTCTGGTTTTTTATTGGTAATAAAGTTGCTACGATAATTATTGTACATGCATATAAAGTACAAAATGATTAATTTTATTAATTAAAAAAATTTCTCAATCAATTTGGTTTCATCTATCTATGTTCACATACTTTTAAACATTTTATTCACATTATAAAGTTAAACCTACCATAATAATAAGCCTTACCCTGCAGCCACCTAATAAAATATATTAAAAAGTAACTAGATATATAATTCAATAGTAATGTAATAATAATACAATATCTATATTTTAAATTAAAAATAGTTTAATAAATAAGATAACCATAAGAATCATTAAAAAGGAAAAAAAAGTAATTCATACCAAAGTGAATTTATGCGAATTCTAGTAAGAATTTTAAAAATCAGAGAATAGTACATCCACCACTTTCTTCTCCATTGGGGTTTAGTGACTTTTCAATTTCACTTATCATGAGTTCAAAAATTTTAGCTATTATTAAACAATATAATGAGTGGAATTTATAAAAAGAAAATTGAAAATAAAACCATAGTCTAAGTAGTAAATAACATACTTATATTTTCATTATGCTTCGCTGACGCCTCAATCCAAGAACAATTCCATTGTTGAGACAATTCTTTTCCTTCTTCATAAGATAATTGCCTTCGTAAATAAAATTTATATTAAGCAAACATAATTAAATTTGAAGAAATAAACAGATTTGAATGTAAAGAAGGTTCACCTTTGCAAGTGTAAATCGGTTTTGTTTCCAACTAAAACCATTGGCACTGATTCAGTCCCTGTGTAATTCAGGATTTTATCTCGAACAATTTTGACCATTTCAAAACTTTGTCGAGATGTAACTGAATATACCAGAATATAACCATGAATTCCTACCGCATGAGCGGAATTCAAAATTGAATGTTCATCCTGAATGTTGATTTTTGTGCTTTAGCAAAAAAAGTTATTTGAAAAATGTGAAAGCAGCACAAGTAATTACCTGTCCTGCAGTATCAATGATTTCTGCTGCAATTTCCTGCCCTCTATACCGTATGACTTTATTAAACGTGTTTTCGATAGTGGGATAATAAGAGTCGACAAAATGGTTTTCCACAAATTGAATGGTCAACGAGGACTTACCTTCATAAAATTCATAGAAGAACAAACAAAGGTAAATAAGTTGGCCAAGCAAAGGAAGTTGTAAAGATCTTAACTTACCGACAGCTCGAGAACCCAATACTGCAATGGTTCTTGGTTTAGGAGAATTGCTAGTCATGTTGCAAAAAAACTTCCTATTTGAAAGAAGTAAATCATAAATTGTAGATCACATATTATTGGCATGATGATCTAGTACGTTCATATTTCATTCATTCTCAATTATGACAAGTTCAGGTACTAAATTTTTTTCTTTTTTAAAAAAATATTCATTTTAATAGTTTGTTTTAATTCTTTTTTAATTTTGTTAAAAGATGATTTGCATTTTATGAAACTTGCAATTGAGCAAGCAAATCTTTCAGAACCAGTTGAAACAGCGTACTGTGTAGGAGCGGTAAGTATATAGAAAAAGTTGAATTTCAAACTAACAACTGGTATTTATCTAATATATTTCTTTTTATCCATAGGTATTAGTAAAAGATTCGCAAATTCTTTCTAAAGGATATTCTCGTGAATTAGAAGGCAATACTCATGCAGAAGAATGTGCATTAAAAAAATTGCACGATATAACAGAAGCAAAAGGCGCTATAATGTACACAACTATGGAACCTTGTAGTAAAAGGCTATCCGGTAATAAACCTTGTGTTGAACGTATTGTAGAAACTGGAATTAAAAAAATTGTAATTGGTATAAAAGAACCAGACAAATTTGTAAAATGCGAAGGAATTTCTATATTACAAGCAAATGGAATTGAAGTTATAAACGTTCCCGAATTAGAAGAAGAATGTAAAAAACCATCTAAACATATTTTAGGTTAAAGAAAATTATTTTTTGTAAATAAATATATTAATTTATTATTTAAACTAAGATTTTAAGAAATATTACAACGATTTATTCATGAATTTTCTTTTTTGAAAGCACATCCACCATTTACTTGGCTTCCCATCAACATAAACTCTCTCAACTAATCGATTTGCTAATTCTTGACGAACTTGTGTTAAATATTGTCGTAAAACATCTAATAGACATAAGAAAATACTTAAAATTAGAAAATAAAAATAAAACTAAAATAAAAATATTTTCATAAATTGTCAAAAAAAATTCACACCTGCTTCACCTCTGCTAGGTGCAGCGTATAGAGCATTCAATGGAAAATTTGGGTCTCCAGGAAGCGCAAAATGATCTAAAGCACGAGTGTTCAATATTTTAAGTGCATCTTTCTGAGATGGATTTTTTGCTAATCTACTCAAACAATCACTAATGAATAAAATAAGATAAATTAAAACTCTATCCGCATTGCCTTGGATCTCAAAATTTCGAAAAAAACAATTTGCTCTAAAAAGATCTAATGCTTCATCAATAATATCGTCTTCTGTTGCAGGTGCTAAGAAAAAGTATCAAAGATATAAGATCAACAGAGACAAATAAAAGATTTTACAATAATAGTTCAATGTTACCTGGTGTTGCTGGTCCTTTTATTTTTGTCTTTATAGGCAACAACACCATGTTACCAATTGTTCGAAATTCACTCCTATTGTTGAATTGAGAATGATATGCCTATAGGATAAAAACCATTATCATTTAATTTTTTAATAAATTTAATGAGTGACTTGATAAATACTAAATTTCAATTTACCGGCATAGTTTTAGGAAATGACGAGAAAAAGTAGTAGGAAAATAAAGAACCAAGAAAAATTTAAGTTGTACGAGTGAAATTAATCACGTGATTTTCCCAGTTTGTGTAACTTCTGGCAGTTTTATAATTATGTGTAATGACATTTTATTAATAACTTAATGTTATACTATTATTTATTCCATGTCACGACTAAAAATTTCGCTACTTTCATTATTGTGATTATTATGAGTATCTTGATTATCATCATTAATATTATTATTATACGGGATAATTAAAAGATTTTTTGCTATTAATTCGTAACGATCCGATAGCTTCAAGAAACGTGCATATAACATGTTTTCATTCTATGAAATAAAATTTGATATTAAAATAATCATAGCAACACAGAGTAAAAAAATTACAATTTCTCGCTTACTTCAAAAGCTTCAAATATTTCTCGATGGTGAAACCATGTATGTGCAAATATTCGATAAAGTCTTCTTGCAATAGATTGGTAATGTTTAAGTGATGTCTCTGGAATTGAAATCCTATAATAATAAAACAAATTAACAAAATTCAGAATATACGCGAATTAATTTAAAAATTACCTGCTAGGAAAATATTTATGGCTATTCAATAGGGTAGTTGCTCCATCTAACGTATGAACAATGTAATCGATTGCACAACACTATTATTAATTGAAATGTTCATATTCGAAAAAATAAACGTTAGAACAAAAATAATCTAATCAGTAAAAAATTACAAACATATATACATTCAATGGAGCTTGATGTGCTGCACAAAGATATTGCCAATCATCAGCCTTCATCTCAGGACAAGTTTGACTAGTGCATTCGGCTTCTAGTTGAATTACGAGATAATTTAGCTCGAGACATAATTGTCTAAATAGAAAGAGAAAGATTTTTATCAATCATATTAAAAAATATTTGAATTCAGATTTTGGTAATCACCTCAAATGTTCATATTGCCAAGTTTCTTTATCTTGTCCAGCCGGTAACTCCACCAAAGCGTCTATGTTTTCTCGGTTAGCTCTTATCAGAGACTGTAAATACTCTTGTAATGCAAAAGCAGAGTCAATCTGATCTAGTGAAATGTGAGGAAATTGATAAGCATCCTATAAAATTGTATACCTGTTTAGTACAAATTTTAATATTGCGAAGGTTCTTAACATTTATCTAAAATTTTATTTATTTACTTCGAGTTTGGTTCCAGGGCGATTTCTACGCAAAGCTGGTTTATGTTCAGTGGAAGTCGAAGTTATTGGTGAAGAAATTGAAGTTTCTGAAGAAGAAGAAGTGTTATTTGGTTCATTAGAAGGAACTACGTTTGACATTTTTTATAGAAACAGAAATAAACTTGATTAGAAAAATTTTATTCAACTTATAAATTGAGCTAGTTCCCACGTGTTTGTGACATTATTTGGCAGATTGCGTATATTAAGGAATTTCACCACATTAATTGTATTATGCAATTAGACCTAAATTGGGGGAATCACCATTATTACGATTAAACATTGCACCAAACATACTCTTGTTTACTACTTGCGACGATTGTTTGCTGATTTGTCACACAACATAAATTAATAAATTTGCGATTTTTTTGGTTTTTAAAATTTTTATTTTTACAATTTATTTTGTTAGAATGACGGCTTCGTCCTCGATAGTAACAAATGTTAATCCAACTTCACGACTTAATAATAACCATGATTTTGAAAGAGTTGGAGAAAATCCTGGTGATCTTGAAGTAGTAGTAGAAAAAACGTCTAGTAATTCTTTATTGATGTCGCCTGCAAATACTCAAGAATCAAGAACAGTATCTACTAATAATATAAAATCAAAACGAAAATGGATTGTTTTAGCATCATTTTCATTCCTTTCTTTTTCTAATGCGGTTCTTTGGATTACTTTTGGACCATGTCTTTATATTTTCATGGCTCATTATAACCAAATAACACCATCTTATATAAACGCTTTAGCAACCGTGTATATGGTCGTATACCCTATATTATTATTACCCGTTCTCAAGATATTTGATAAATGGGGCTTACGCCAAGGAGTTCTTATCGGTGCATTTTTAAATGCGCTTGGAACCTTCTTGAGATTTTTAGGCTCTTTTGAAGCATCCGGGTTTTGGTTATTATTTTTAGGTCAGACATTAACTGCTATTGCTGGAGTATTTATTTTAGGAGTTCCACCGAAATTAGCGAATACCTGGTTTAATTTTGGAGAACAAAATTTAGCAACAGGAATTGGAGTTACTGCCAATAATGCTGGGATTGCTGCTGGGTATAAATAAATAGATTTTTATATCTTAATATACGAAAATTTTTTAATCCTTGATTATGTTATAGGTTTTTATTATCACCATGGTTTATTAAAGAAGACACAGCTGCGACTGATATTCCTACATATTTATTAATACAATTTGGTGCATGCTCAATTATTTATTTGATTTGTGTAGCCACATTTACATCCGAAGAAAAATTACCTCGCAGGTAGTGCTTATTAATAATTGTTCTCTGCTTGACAATGCCTAAGATTACTAATAATATATTTTGAAATTAAAGTGGTGTTAGTAAAAAATTGGCGACATTTTCGACAATAAATACTTTTTGTACAGATAAAATATTTATGATACTAGCAACATCTTATGGATTAACTGTTGGTTCGTCATATGCTGTGAGCACTTTATTAGCTCAAATTATAGTTCCTGTCTTCAAAATGCACGATGAGGTAGGCGATAATAATAATAAATATATTTACCATACCGCACGGCACATAATACCCGGATATTATACAAAATACCTGATTTAAAAATTATATAATACCCGTGGGTACTTTGTGAGATACCGGGTATTATATGAGGGGGATCATAATAGTTTTAACCAGAATTAAGCTAAAGTTACTAGAATTAGAGGGGGGGGGGGGTACTAATTGAGAGTATCTAGCAGTGCGGTACGGTATGTGCTCAAAGTTATCAAAAATTTTAATTTCTTTGTTTTTAAATAGTCACAGGTTGGATTTTTGGGATTTATTAATGTAATAGCTGGAATGATTGGATCTGTTCTAATTGGAGTTTATCTAGACCGCACATTCGCATACAAACGATCATGTCGTATATTATATATTACCACCTTTCTTTCGCTAGGTGGCCTCATTACAGGTTTGAAGATTAAGAATATGTTTTTTGTAACTGTGTCATGGTAAATATTATTGATCTCATTAAAAAATAATTATTTCAAAGATTTCAAGTTAAACTAATTGTTATTCATTTATAGCATGTTCTTTGGTATATCTTCGTTTGGTAAGCATTATATTACTGAATTTCATCTTATATATTATCTAATACTTGAGAGAAAAATTTTCTAATTATATTATAATACATAATACAGCAATAACCCCGGCAGTATTCCAATATGCGCCAGTAATTACTTCCAGCCGTCTAGTAGAAGATGAAATTACGAGCACAGGAATCCTAAATTCTGCAGCACAAATATGGGGTATCATACTTGTTTCTCTAATGGACATTACTGAAAATATTAATCAGGAATTTACAATGGAAATGCCTTGTTTGTTGTTACTTGCCATTACATTTATAGGTATAATACTAATTTGGCTAGTTAAAGAAGATCATGATGTAAAAGAAGTTAAAGAACGAGAAACTCGACATTTAATGAATAGAGAATAGCTTATTATAATAATGTCTTATTCCTCTGTATTATATGCTGTACTTTGGTCCCTACAAAGTATTTCTATTGTTTCCACTATTTGTTTTCTTAATGACTCTTTTAGAAATTAAAATTTTGTTTAGATTAAATATATATAATAATTATAGAAACAAAAAAAAAAAAAATAAATTAACTACCTGCATCTTCAACAGCTTTTATATATTCTAAATTAGCTTCTTGCATTTCTTTGTTTAGTTCTTTTATCATATCGAATTGCTCTTGTTCTGTATTCCGTAACCCCGGCAAATTATCTATTAATATTTCTATTTGTTTTGCTTTTTTAACAACATCTTGCACAATTTCTTGTTGATTCTCTAAATGAATAGAAAAGATTCCTTTTAATTTGATTTATAAAAAAAACACACATGGATAAACAATTCTTACCTTTAAGTTTTGCTTGGTCCTGGCCGACCTGGACTATATCAGGTAAAACTTAATTATCGAATTATCGAGTAAGCCATATTATGAAAACTTTTAATTATACCTAAAACTCACCTCTATTAAGAAATTCTACGCTATTAGCAAACATTCTAGCCATCTATAATATAGAATCAATATTATTTAATTAATGTATCAAAACGTATATAAACTTAAAAGAAACTAAACCTCATCTATTGCATCTTGAAGTTGTGTTAGCCTATCCATATTTATAGACGTAGCCACTTCTAGAGGTTCTTCTTTTTCGTATGATAAAGGGTTTTGCATCAAGGCGTTAACTGGATGAAATATAAAACTTTTTATGATATGACAATACTTGTTTGGATTCTTTAGATTGTAGAGTTTTTTTTTTAAAAAAAAAATTCTACAAATCTATCGAGTGGTGAAAAAAAATTCATATTTATTGATTTATTGTCCCGACGTACGTAGAACATTATACTAGTGATAGTCATGTGAGTGTTTGAGTCACGTAAATCTCGTATTAATTTAATTATCGATTCAACAGCATACTGAATCTTGTATATAGATTTTTTTGAGAGTGTTTGATTAAAACATCCTACAATTGTAAGTATTCAATAGCTAAAGGGACCAAATTATTCACATTATGCTCTTGCATTAATCAGGAAATCTCATTAACGAATTCACAACCTCCACCACATTGCGACAAAAAGAAAAGGCTGCGGATTATTTTGACCTCTGTATACTTTCTTGAACGCTTTAGCAATTCCGGAACTAATCTTTGATATTGAAACTTTGCATCTATAAGTGTAATCTATATATTTTGTCTTTATAGTGATCATGAATAAGAAACAGCTGATGTACACAATTTGGACATGCTATTAACCCAGACTCTACAAAGGTGGTTCATAAATTTGGTATGGCTGCCGATATTCTAATAAGTCATGGCATTCCGCACTTAAGCGGAAATGATGGCCCTCCTTTTCACATACATCTTTTAACAATTTAGGATTGAAATAGTAGACAGTTGGGCAGTAATAAATTTTTCGTAATGTGATATTTTTTTCCAATTTTTTGAACTTCATTAGGATCTATTTGAAAAGTATCAGGTTGATCCCGTATATCTTGAAAATATTGGACGGCAATTAGAATTGTGGAAAAAGTTAAAACAAGAGGAAGAAAAAATTCTCAAACTCGTAAAAAAGCTGAGGTTTATATTATATATCTTGAAAAAAATCTGGTTTAGCGCGAAGAAATATAGAAAGATTAAAAGTGGAATGCATCTTTTTTTAGAATACTAAAAATACTGCGTAACAATTTTATTAAACAAGCATACGCTAAAAAATATTATAATAATTTACATATTATGTAAAAAGATATTTTAATTACCTGTAGTATATTATTAACCACGTTAATCAGTTTATTTAAATGAAACTTTGAGTAAAAATTCGAATTGATAGTTAACTACAGAGCGTGTACCGTATATTTATACCCGGGTATGACTTCCATCAAGTTAGTATTAGAAGAATTGAATTTGTCAAAATAGACTCGCATATTACATATTCGATATATTGAGACGATATTTTTCACTAAAGAACTTGTTTTTCAATTATGCAAAAAGATAATAGCTAATCATGATATCATATTTACATCATAAATATAAATTCATAAATTTGAAATATATATATATATATAGAATGGATGTATATATAGAAATAAATTATTATTATTTTTTAATATAAACAGTAAGTTATATAAATATTTGTACATAGAATGAAAGAAATTGGTCATAAAAATAATTTCATTCCAACGCAGCTTTCCAATCTCACTTGCATATATAATAACTTACAAACGAGAAAAATCAACCAAGCCAAAGAAATCCGAATTTACTGCGTCAACAGTCGTATTAGGAACAGCAGTATCTCTCACAGCAACGGTGGCATAAGTTGGGAGAATATTAAATGGTAAGGAATGACCGTTGTTTTGCAAAATATTGATCCCATCGACAATCAATTGAACCGATTCCAAGTCGGAATTAGTTGAGATTTGCTGATTATTCTCTTGTGACAAATTAACTACATTTAATAATGTCGCTTCAGATACATCAACTTTAGAAGTTTCCTGTAATGCTTGAATGGGAACATAATATAAGGCTTCCGTGTTGCCTGGCAAAGTTTGAGTTAAAGAAACCGATCTTATGGGAGGAATGGTGAATAAAGTCGAAGAGGATATTGAGTGGTCTACAGCCTTTTCATCACACTCATTTTTTACAGCAATAGGAGACAACATATCAACGTCTCTACTTCCTCTAACTTTATTTAACTTTGGAGAAGGCCTATCATTAGAAGTAATGACTTTATGTCTACGTAGAGCTTCATTTTGAACTAAGTCAACACCTGGCTCAATTGTCAACAATTGAACATAAGCACAAGGCGAGTAGAGAAAGTTATGAGAGCCTATATTAATAAACGAAATAATCGAATCATAAGTATCCTCATAATTAAATAAACATACAAAAAAGATGAACCGAACCTTCTTTATCTTCATAGATAATCATATGTTGCAAGCTATCATTCAACTTTACAGTTATTGTTTTTTTACTCAAACCAATTTTACGATGGATAAATGTGCCCTTGGCAGAAATTTGAACTTTTAAATCTTCATTCTTGATTCGTTGTTTAGTTTTTTTATTAAGTTTATCGTAACTTTTCACAAAAGGAAATCTCATTTCGAGCTCTTGATAAACAAGAAAATCACCAACGATTTTGCTAGGAGACCAAATTCTGCGACACCGCGAGAAAAAGAAAGTACTTTTAGGCATTTTGCATAATGTACTTGAAATTTTTTTTTTTTTTGCCTATAAACTATAGTAAAAAAATACTTGAAGTTTTACTTACTTCCCATCAGTCCATCTTTTGATTCCCGATTCAGCTTCATCGTACACGTATCTATGATTTATTAATATAAATACGATTTATCTTCCCTTATTGCTAGTAACACTAACGTAATAGTGATTTATTTACACGGAACCAGCCCTTAAAATTTTCTTCTCATCTTCTACCAAGCGACGTGTAGTTCTACATAGCACTCCTTGACGACACGCCTCTAATATTTATTATGAAAATTAAAAAATAAGTTTTTTTTTTAAAGTGTAAAAAATATATGTATAAGTTTTTACCGAAGATAATTAAAGCATCATTTGTGCTTGTGATCCTCCCTAAAATTTATTTAATCGCGTAAAGTTTAAAAAATGGTTTAGCTATAAGAGCTTTATGATAAATCAATATATTACCGTGAAAGGTTTCCATCTTTATTTTTAAAAAGGTTGATAGCAAGTGAAGAATATTTGAGGTTCGAGAAGCTTTTTTTTTATGGTTTGATGGATTGATAAATTCAAATTAACAAATTAACATGAGCAAGTTAAAATAAGTCAAACAAGAAGCATATTTATATATGTATATTAAGGAATGACGTGATTAGTATTGTAGACTATTTCGGAGTCTACGCGTATTTTTTTTCATAATCATCATGTACGCGTCTATCATTAGATATCAATCAAAGAGTCTAAAGAGTCTGAATTTTAAATCAATTTATATATAAAACTTCAAATGAACTAGTACATTTATTTTCTATACATTTACTAAATCATTTATAATAATAGGATTTTAACTTGGTAATTACCTCAATGAATTTATAATCAATTTACAAAAAAATTTTACACTATCCAGCGATATAATTAATAACCTGCAATATTCAATTTATATAATGTATATAATATGTAAAAATATTTGCATAGTTTGCATAGTTGTAAAGTTGAATGTGAATAAGATTACAAAGTAATGTACTGTAGGTCGCAATAATGTATACTAGTTATGTAAATTTTAATAATGATATTCTAATAATTTTAATTACAACCTTTCTATTACTCTCTTCGTCATCTCCTTTATTATATACTTGCTTAAATTTTTTTAAAAAATTTTTTGGATATATCATTATATTCCTGTCTTTTGATTAACAGACTTTGGTTATGCCAATTCTTTGGGAAGTTTATTAATAATGAAGATTTCAGGAAACAAAAAATATTGAAAACCATAATCTCATTTTTTATCACCCGAATCTAAAAAGTTCATTTACCGGATAATTACATCAATACCCCTGAACCTTTATTAAAATATATTAGTTATCTTAAAACTTTTAATGATACTAATATTGTGACTATGGCTAAACGTGTAACGTCTTCGTTATAATAATATATTACAGGAAATCTTTAAACGTAACTACATTAGAATGCTTTGCTTATATTGTACCTAATGAGTTGGTATAAATTTGTCATAATATCAGATCAAATATTGTAGTTTTGAATTAATTACTTTAATGTGATTTCAATGGAAATAATATGTATAATATTCCATGTAAAAAAATTGGACAAAAAAAGCACATTCCATTATTTCAATTCATATAAGTATAGCTGGCCAATTAGATTTTGTTGTTCAACTTTTGCCAAATTTGTTAATGAACAATTGTGGATAAAAATAATGTGTTTTTATTGGGCATCCCTATAGGATCATGTTATTTAATTTCCGCTCAATATTGCTAACGCATTACGTCATTTACCAAATATCATTTACATTGGTTTAGCTTAATACTGTACAACAATTTGAAATGCTGATACTTAAACTATATTAGTATTATCTATTGAATATAAATGTGCAATTATTAAAAATTGATCCGTTTCCTTTAAAAATATCCTCGGTTTCATTTATTGTCAATTTGTTGGATTTGTTAGAAAATGGAAATTGTTAAAATAAATAATAGAATAGTTGAAAGAAGAAAAATGTGTAAAGAAAAAGTAGGGTATATAAAAAGTGTATATAAAAAGAATGTGTAAAAGAAAAAAACGCGTAAAGAAAAAAACACGTACAAATGAGTGGATTTAAAAGAAAGCTTAAATAAACTTTTAAACGCGTAAAGAAAAAAATGCGTAAAATGAGTTAAAAGAAAGTTTAAATAAACTTTTAAAACATGATCTTGGTGGTCTACCACAATAAAATCATTATTAGGTAAGAAGTATTCAATATTACGATTTTGACCATCAATATTATATGATTGGCCATTGT
>QZLH01000007.1:170189-182589 GCA_003833135.1 Oehlia diaphana
ATAACAATTAAAACATATTATAAGTCTATCAAGATTTTGATTACATTCCAAACATAATATAAAATCGCAATTCTTAAATTTCCTATTCCATAAATAATTAAACAAGTTAATCATTATATATTTTAATTTGCAAAATGAACAGCCATCGTAGTTTCTTATTATTCCAAAACAACCTCCGCACGCTCCAATCATTGTAGGATATTCTTTTTTATTACTATATACTTTATCATAACATTCGAAACATGAAATACTATTAATTTTTTGATAACATTCTTGACATAAAATTAACTTTGCATTCTTATATTTTGCTGATCTTTCGTATTTATCCAAATCATAATCTGCTGTTTTAAAAAAGGAGACTTCATTAAGTTGATCGTTTTCTTCACATAAATTATCATAGATCCATCCATTGGTCCATAAAAAGGACCGTCGTTTATTAGCAAGAGTACATGAGAAACTAAAAGAAAATTTATTATAAAAGATCCATGTAAAATTAAAAGAACATTTATTACGAAAGGTCAATGTGAATCTAAAGGAAAATTTATTACTGGTCGAGCATTTACCGTCAAATATACACGAAAAACTAATAGAACATTTATATTTATAAAAGGTCCATGAGATACTAGAAGAATTCTCATGACTCACCATTATTTCTTATTAATATCAATTTGTTAGATCCTTTTTTTTTGGAATAAGTAATAAATAATAAATGATAAATGAAAATATTAAGGACGAAATAATAATGTTAAAATGTAGACATTATTATTTCAAAATTTTATCCCAGAACGGATGTATTTATCTTTTTGTAAACCAATAATGACAATAGCTTTCAAACATTTTACATTTTGGATTTTGTGTAAGCACTGATCGACGGTAGCAACCGCTGATCGCCGTCATTATTATTAGTAATTGTGTTTCGATCAAAATAAAATAGAATTTTTGAAAAAAAAAAAAAAAAAATTGTATTCAACTATTTTATTAAAGCAGCTTTAATTGCAAAACTCTATACAGTTTAAAAATAATCGTCTGCAAGGACCTGATAATACATCAGTTGAAACTTGACTGAGAATATTGTATGTGCTATGAGACCCTAAGCTGTTTTATACTACTATTATTTTATTATTTTCTAAAGATAAATATAGTAATATATAATATAATGATAATTAATATTTTAATATTTCAATGAAATTTGTCATTATGCATGGAATAATGGAATATGATATCAATAAGATCATTTACAGATTCACATGAAATTTTATTTAAAAAAAAATCTGATATCAATACTTTATTTTAATATACAGTACATGTATAGTAAGTATATTGCTACGGCTATGAAAAAAATAATGATTATGATTTTACTGATATTTTCTTTCCTAAAATAATGTTACTTTAATAATTTCCCTTTCCCGATTTAACGAAAGCTTCAAATGCCTTCCATATATTTCTTTATCACCTTTAAAATTTCCAGAAAAAAAATTTTCGTTATTCAATGTTTCCAAATATAATTCATAAGAAGGCATATATCTATCAATAAAACTTTTAACTTGTTCATCACTCATTCCATTTTTTCCCGTCTTTTTCATATTATGTTCTTGTTCTAAACGCCATTGATAAACATAATTAATATCTTCGGCTTCAATACAAATAAAAATATCAAGAAAAGGATACCAATTTTCTTCATATTGTTTTAAATTCTCATTTATAATTTCTAAATGAGAAATTGGATGAGATTTTAATGCCGAACAAGATGATGCATTGTCATACACTTCTTTGAGTTTAGAAGAAGATAAATGATTGAATCCTAAGCACCATCCATCAATAAGTATAATATGAATTGGCGGTAAGATGACATTCCAATTAGGGGATCGATCACCTCTTCCATTATTTAATGATTTGTCATAACTTGGAATCGAGACGCTTAAATTACTAAATTTCATACTTCCTTCTTCTTCTAACTTTTCGTGCAAGTCAGAGTATTTTTTTTGAACGTCACATAACTCTTGTAAAATTTGTTTTCCAAGTAAAATATCATGAGTTCCTGGTTGTCCCCTAAATTCTAATAATTTATTCCCAAAATTCTTTTCCGCTAATTTACATTGATCTTTATAAGTTAACAGGAAATCATCTATTGAACATGTTACTACTGACAAATTATTTGTAACTTTCAAATATTTTACAAGTTCATTTGCAATCGTTGTTTTACCTATGGATATAAATTTTAAAAAAAGTTTTAAAAAAAAAAAAATAATTTGCGAATATAAAGAAATAAAATTTATTCAATTACCACATCCTTGTATTCCATTTAATCCAACAATTAATGGTTTGTTAGTAATATTTGATTTCTTTCTAAATTTGTTGTAATTTTCTATTATAAAATTTGATAAAATCTCAAGCTTTTGTGATGGTTGTCGTAAATTTCTCAATGTAAGTGAAGTTAAAAAATGTTGCATTTTGAAAAAATTTTCATTGTTTACTACGATTAAGGAACACAAGTCACAGATTATACTGTATTTGGATTACTATTATATTTCCCCGATAATGAGAATGGCATGTGATTATGTGAATAAACAAATACCCCTAGATTTCAACATGTGACATTGTGACATTCTGTGACGAATAATCGGTGACAAATAAAATTCCAAACGAACTGTTGTATGTCACCTGTGGAATGATTGGTCATATGATATACGTAACCTGTTACGGAATCCATTCAGAATGCGTACGGATGCATGACCCAAATATTTACAATAATTATTAATTATACTCGGGTGTATATTTTTTGTTTTTATTTTTACTTTAGAAAGGTATATATCGGCGGATATACTATATAACATAATTTACGTCGTGTTCACAGAACTGACCGATCATGTAAATCGATGACTGTTGTGAGTTGTGACATAATCTTCAATTTATAATGAATAATTAATTATAGCATCGCACTATTGACAATTTGGTAACAAGAACAATGCAAATATCTTCATTATGACTGAAGTGTGCTAAGCGCCAAACTCAGTTGATTCAAATATTGAGTATATACAGTAGTAAATTAGTGCAGTATTACAAAAAATCAAAATTATCTGTAGGTTTTAATAATTATTTTAATTTAATTAGGAATTTGGCTTATTTTCTTTTTCTTATGAGCAGCAAATCCAATAAAAAGATGGATAAATCTGGAAATAATATATTTAAAGCAAAAAAAATAACTTTATTGGCACTAACGTAAAGTCAAAAGTGCACGAAATATTATCATTTTGCCATTTTCACAAATATTATTCCAAAATTCTAGTTGAAAAAAATAAATAAATAAGTAAGTTCACATATTATAATGATATTTTTTTTAAAAAAAAATGTACGTGCTTATTACAAAAAATAGGAGAAACAGGAAAAAAAAAAATAATATACCACGAAAAAATTAAACAACGGCTATCCATTATTATGTTGACCAATCAAAATTGACTAGTCTAGGATAAGCATCGTGGACCAGTTAGTCCAGCCCCATATTTTGACGCAACACTTTTTTTTCTCACGTGTATTTTTTTGATAATAAATAAATAGTATCAGCTAGTCCTTGGTTATTATTCAGTTAACCTTACAAAAGGCCCAAGCTGCCAAGCAAGTAGTAAACAGTGTCTATCTATGGAAGATTGTTTAAGTGGCAAAAAGAGAGACTTCATAGTAAGATTCTTTCTTTTTTTTTAGTAGGATCTCTTTTCTTTAAGCTTTTCTTTTTTCTTTATGCATTCTCTTTTCTTTTAGATCTTCTCTTTTCTTTAGATTTCTTTTTTTTTTAAAGTCTTCTCTTTGGAAGTTGGACTGTATGGGTGGGATGTTATACAGCCTAATATTATTTTTATAAAATAGTAGCCAAAGTATAAAAATTATGTATTTAATATTTTCAAGATTTACACATGTAAATTTCATTTGCTATTATTAATTAGACTTATTAATTAGATAAGTGAATGTTTTCCTGTATATCTTTAAAAACCTAGAGATAAGAATTTTGCTTTGTATCTTAATTGATTTATTAGTTACGTAATTTTCTTTCTTTTATAGAATACTGTATGTTAATATAATGAATATTCTTTATTTCAGTATATTAGGATTTAATTCAGAAATGCAATGGAAGTTTTGATTCTTTTGATTTAAATTATTCTTTTTTTTAGTAACTAATTATAAATATATAAATAAAAAAAATATTTTGTTCGTTCAAAAAAAAAGATAACTTTATTTTCACGAAAATAAACCTGATGGACACCGAATTTAGTAAATTAAATTATTCGTATTGTAATAGAATAAAATAAACCCTTTACTGAAGAATTATGCGTGAAAAATGTGACCCATTAAGAATAATGGAAGGATGGACCAGTGGAAATACTGATATTGATAAGCTTATAAAAGATACTATGTCGGTAATTTTCCTGAATGGATAGATTTACAGATATAAAAGAAATTGGGGAAAGTGGATTTGTCAAAATATATTCTGCAACTTGGATTGATGATGAATCAAATCATCGTAAAAATGATGATGGAGGTTGGAAAAAAAGAAAAACTGGATCTAAAAGAGTTGCTTTGAAAAGGTTAAATGGATCACGATAAATATTTAAATTAAGTACATTTTTATATTATTTTGTATCTTATTTAATTTATTAATATTGAATTATCTTATTTTAAATATATTAGCTTAAAATACATTAGATAATATCTAATAATTATGGATTACGTTTTTATGGATTAACTAAATACCCAGGTTATAACATTTGCTTAGTCTTTCAAATGACTTTAACAACATTATGTATAAAGATAAAATTAATTATTTATGTGGTATACTCTTGGATGACCTACGAAATTTACATATATTTGGATATTTTCATAAATATTTTCATAGTGGGAATATCTTACAAGTTTCAAATTAAATTTGATGATTATAATAGTAAATCTTACATTTCAGACTTTGGATTATCTGGACCAGTATAAAGTAGTATATGGTGTAATACTGGTGTAATGTCATATATTGCACCAGAAGTCTTAATATACATCATCATCTGATATTTATAGTTTAGGCGTAATTATGGAAAACCACCTTTTTTACAATAAAAAACATGATCTAAGTTTAACGTTAGCAATATGTAATGGACTCAGGCCAGAATTTGGAAAAGGAACTCCTGGATTTTATAAGAAATTAGCTTATACAGTAGATGTTGGTATCGTTCTATTGGATGTAGTTATGGTGAAATGGAAGAATTCGGTTTATAAAGGAAGAGAAATTAAAGCAGCATTTGAAGATTCTGATAAAGAAATACCGAATATTTCTACTTTGTATGAAAAGAATTCAGATGCCATATATATTAGTAGGGCATATACATTTAGTAATTTATTGCCAAAATCTGTCAATTCATCCATTATGTTAATAATGAAGGTATTGGTAGTTTCTATTATTAAAATTTTTATTTTTAATTAAATAATTAATTATTACCTTTTTATTGTTTTAATAGTTTGTGACTCAAAAATCTAAACCGATAAAATGATAGAGCAACATTAACTGCACATTTCTATCGGTTTATTTTATAAGATTTAATAATAATATAAGCAATATTATAGATCAAAAGTTGATAATTTTAATAAGTGATAATAATAAAAATAGAAAATTTCAGACTAGTTTGCATGAAATTTTTATGAATTCCACAAAAATTCCATGGAATATTAGCAAAAAAATTTTTTGCCCCTTACGCGGCAAAAATTATATTTAAATAAAGTACTATAAAATAAGTTACACAATATAAATAAATAGATTTTCAAATTTTCGGACTGTGTGGTTTATAGGTGACAGCCACCATATCTAATTCAATACAATTAAGAAGTACTACTACTGTATAAACATAATTTATAATTAAATATAATGATATAATAAAAAGTTATCAAAATTCGTATACGTTAAAAATTATTTTTTCAATAATAAAGGTATAATTATTTTTTAGCATATTATTTTTCCTTGAGTTTTTTTTACATATATCATATAATTTTTATTATTCCCTTCTCTAATATTATGAAATTTTCTCACAATTATGCGATTTTTGCCATTAATTAACCCGAAAATATCGGAAAATATAATTAAATTAAATAAAAAAATACGTAAATATCAAGACAGGTTAACTATCGGATCTTTTATTTTTTTACCAACAATTGTTTACTAGTAAAAGAATCTTTTTGTTCTAAACTATAAGAAATAGCAATTTAGAGTAAGAAGCTTTCATCTATAATGTTGTTTCAATCAATAACAAATTTTTAAAATAATATGCTTGTTCAGTATTCAATTATCAAATATTTTTCCCTTCAACCAAACTCTGCTGTAGTCTTTAAGGAATAATCTTTTCAGAAATCACTATTATTTAAAAGAATTAATTAGAATATCTAAAAATATATTTATGAATTAACCGTTTACTTGAGGAGTATTTGAATTTGGTATTTAGTCTGTTTTTTTTGTGTTGTTTTTCTTTTCAGAATTGTCGAGAAAATATTGTATTGTACAACTGAAGAAATATAATCTCAAGTTCACGATAAATTACCATTTATTTTATTTATTTATTTATTTTTTTTGTACATTTTTCTTTTATTTAGTCGAATATGGCTGGAAAAAACAACAATAAAATTAATCTATTTATTAAAAAGACAAATACGTTATCATTATGTATAAGTTTTTCGCTCGTTATTTACCGTATGTTACACTAAAACTCCTCTCTTCCGAATTTAGGAAGCAACTACAGAACTACTGCGTCAACGTTGCACTATTAATTCTAAATTTGGTCTCATTGTATATATGAATATATATTGCACAAACTGCAAATAAATGGCAGATCATTAAAGCAATCCTTTCCCAGTTCCCACTTAAACAATGTCTTGGCAAGATAATGTTAATGATGATTATGAAAAATTATTTGAAACTGACGAAGGATATGACGTTATAATTTATGTCGGTGAAAATGAAAATGTTAAAAAATTACATGCGTATTCAAATATTTTACGTATCAGGTCTCAATATTTTCGTACAGCACTTTCTGATAAATGGGCAAAGAAAAAGGATGGAAAATTTATTTTAGAAAAACCAAACATTTCTCCAAATATTTTTAAAATTATTTTAAGGTAATAAATATATTGTATATATAAATGTACCTATATAGTACTTTTAAATACTTAATTAATATCTTTCAATAAAATTCTTAGATTTATTTATTGTGGAAAAATTGATATAACGAAATTAGAGGTACCAGAATTATTGAAGTTGTTAATGGCAGTTGATGAACTTAATATTCAATCTTTAATTCCTCGTATCGAGGAATATTTAATTAAACATCAATACGAGTTTTTACAACAAAATCCTATAGGAATCCTTGAAGCAATTTATCAAAATGAAACTTTTACAAGTTTATTGGATTATTGTCTTAATAAAATTTGTGAAGAACCTGAAATATTATTTAATACTGACAAGTTTATCAGCTTAAAAGCACCTATAATTGAATTGCTTATAAAACAGGATGATTTATGTTTAGAAGAAATTGTAATATGGGATAACTTATTAAAATGGGCTTTTGCACAAAATCCTACTATTTCAAAAGATATCAATAAATGGAACAAAGAGGAAGTTATAATTATGGAAAGAACTCTTAATAGATATATTCCTTTAATTAGATTTTATCATATATCTTCAGAAGATTTTCATGACAAAGTATTTCCTTTGAAAGAAATATTACCAAAAGATTTAATTAATAATCTCTTTACATTTTATTTAGTACCAAATAGAAAAATAAATATTGACATACAACCTCCTAGGCGATCTTGTGATAAGTATGATTCAGTTATTGTTGATTTTCAACATTTTGCGTTATTTGCCAGTTGGATTGATAGGAAAAATGATAATTATTTAAGAAATATTCCCTATAATTTCAATTTGATCTATCGTTCTACTAGGGATGATAATACTATTGCAAAATTTCATGAAAAAACTGATAATAAAGGAGCCAATATTGTTGTTGCAAAGATTAAAAATACAAATCAAATAATTGGAGGATATAATCCGTTGGATTGGAGTGGACATGCCGTTTTTAAGTTTACAGCTGATAGTTTTATATTTTTATTTAAAGATTACAAAAATACTAATACAGGCAAGATTGGAAGAGTTATTGTTACAGATAAGGCTATATATTGTTATGATAAATATGGGCCAGTTTTTGGTGTCGGTTGTGATATATTGCTATATTCAAGTGGTAAATGGAGTTCATGTCCAGGTTCTTATCCTGACATTGGTATCCCAAGAAATTATGAGATTGAAAATTATGAAGTATTTCAAGTTGTTAATAAGAATTATAGATTTACAAGATTTACATAAAATTAATGATGTTGTAAATTATTGTTATTCTAAATTTACTGAATATTTAATAAATCAAATGATCATAAAATTATTTTAGCAATTAGGTTTGAGATTGAACTTAGCTCAAAGATCCCAGCTTTATATAATGATGTTTTAAATTATAATATTTCTGAAATATTTGAACTTCCAAGAATTATTAATTTAAAAATGTTTCAAGGTAATAAATATAGTTCTTGATTATAATTATGTAAATAGATTACTTATGTAATTTCCCTTTAAATTTCATAAAAATTGATAAAAAAAATTAATGGGACTTGGGTTATTAAAAACTATCAATGGAAGTAGATCAGCTTAATCTTTAATCTTGTTAAAAGAAACTCATTTAATTTTAGATATATTGTTCAAAATTTTAAATTTGCAATAAAATTTGTAATATTTCGTTAATTTTGAGAGATTTTAGACATTATTACAGTATATGCAAGGACGTGATGCTTGTTAATAACTGGCTATTTTTAAAAATCCTTGATTTTATATATTAAACAAATAACTAAATTTTAGAGAATTCAGAGTAAAATTCAATTTAAGCTAATTAAAATCAATTTGGTTGTAAATGTATCATGTCTACAAATATTTCGAACAACATCTAATATAAGAAATACGAGTAACGATATTAATCTTGTACCAAACACCCGGTAAATAAAATAAAATAAACCCAAGTAAATAAAAAACAATAAAGTTATAATTAAACCATAAAATTGTAGTTCGGCAGGGATTAAGGGCAAAATTATTATATAAAAAATTAATTCGTGAAATGCGCATATTCGTTCATTTTAGAATTCGGATCCATGTATCCATTATCCTGTGTATACGTACGGATAACGGATTGCGGATACTCATTTTATTATTCGGGTAGTATCCACGGATAGTCCTTTTTTTTATTAAAAAAAAATAATGATAATTTAATTCTTTAAAAGTGCCGAAAGAAATAGTATAAAAAAGGTAACAAAATTGACGCTATGTCGCTATGCCAATATTATTAACCACCGTAAAAAAAACCCTGCACAGGAGAAGAGCCCTTTTTTTCACGTCTATATGGAAATTGAATTTTCTTACATACAATAGAAATCTTTTCATTAGAGTCCACATGAAAGCTAACTTTCAAAATTAAAATTTAAAACAAGAGTAAAATGTGTCTAAATTTCTAAATTTCTAAATTAAATTAGAAAATATTGCCGTATTCAGAACGTTCTCTAAAAAAATAAAGGTGCATTACCCCGGGCGCTTTCCGGACAAAAAAAAATTTCTTTTGTATGTGTATTTCTACCCATAAACTTCTTAAAGATGACCTTTTGTGTTTGTAATAATCAATATGTCAATTAAATACCGAGTAGCTCAAGAAATTCAACGATTGTTTTTATATTATTTTTTTTTCTTTTTATATAATAACAAGTTACGTGACGCATGTTGCGTATTTTAATTAGTATGGAGTCCGGAGATAACTTAGTTCGTTTTGTAGTTTAAAAGTTAAGAATTGTAACAACTATTACAGTTTTAGTAAAAAGTTGTTAATTATCAAATGCCATTTAACAAAATCTTTTTATATGAAATAATACATTATTAACTATATATAAAGGTCATTTAAAAAATATTATTATGTGAAATAATTCATTATTAACTATAAAGAAAATTTTAAAACAGTTTCTTAATTTTATGGCAGACATACTTCAATGCAACTATCCACGTTTATACTCCATTATCAGTTGTCAAGATTGTCATGAAGTTGCAGACACTAATTCACACGTCGTTACATGTATCGAACACGCAAATGCCATCCTAGAACATTTATCGAGTTTTTTCCAAAAATTTTTTATGGGAGCGTGATTCACACACCGTCCCCAGAATATATAATAATACTAAAAAAGTGTAGAATGTGATGCAGCATGATGAATAATATGAATAGCGTGATTTTACTAGTGAGAGTTATATATTAAATTTATTTTAGTTTAAATTCTGGCGGGTATGATCTTATGTAGATGCCAGATGGCTTCGTAACATACCTGCTGTAAATCTCGAAGTAATACAAAATATTTTTTAAAACTGGTTTGGCCAGATGATTTGACAAAATTAAATCCTGTCAATATAAATCCTGTCAATATAATTGACTGAAATAATCAATTTTACATTATCTGCAAATAATTATCGTACCGTAAAATCGTACTTAGTAAAAAAATACATAACAGCGCACTAAAATGACAAACTATATCGGAACTAAATACAGAATAACTCGAAATGAAGTTTCTGAGTATTTTTTTCCAATGATATCCAATAATAACCCAGATTAAATTATATACTTATAAATTTTAATAATAATATTTAAGTTAATTACTTCAACCGTAGTGTAGAATCACTATTTACGTTAGAATATATTTATTATTATTAATATATTTATTATATTATATTCACATATTTACTATTATATTCGGTTGAATATAACAAGCTTTCTAAATCGGAAATCGGAACCTCAAATTGTGATTTGATCAGTTAACAATTTCCTATTATAATTATACGCGACGCGTAACAGTTGTAGACTCATGATCATACGATGATTACGATCAATATAATTATGAGTCATTTTTATGGAAAATTTTTATACTCTATAAATTTATAAAGTATAAAAACTATAAAAACCCTCTATCCTCTTTCACGTCCTTCTTCCTTCTTATTATTTCTGCTTTTTGCTCTTCTCTCTCTCACCTTGTTGTCTAGGACCACGACTCTTGACGCCTCTTGGACAGAATTTCGATATAAATATATATATAAGGTAAACTTACGAAATTCTATTTTTCTTTTTTTGTTTTTTTTTTTATTTAGCGAAACGTTTACTAACGTTTTGGTTTTCTCTTTTGTAGGTTCCGGACGTTCATTTTTCGTCTCTCCCCTTCCTCTAGCCCATAGTCGATTTTCATAACTTTCCTTTTCACCGACCGTCCGTCTATGGAAATATTTAAGTAGACTTCTAGGTATTTTGTTGGATTAACTTTTTTTTTTTATTAAAATTAGTACGAGTACATATATAATGTTTAGAAATACTTAGAGACGCCAACAAAATAGTTGTGCGACTCTATAGCAAAATAACCTATCTAAATACATTACCAAGAGTAACACACTAAGATATGCAGTTGCACGAACAAGCAAATAAATAAACCTCGTTCTCTCACAATAACTATAACAAAAATTTGAACCTAACGTGAAGAAATCCCAAAAAAAAAAATTAAAATCAGCACACAACCACCTACCGTTTCTGTATATCGTTTTGAAATTCCGCACCTTCCATATCAGATCCGCACTACTTTCTTTCAGTGAAATATTCACTACCGTCTCCATCATTTGTTGCTCAGTAAAATACGTTATCACCTTCCAGTTTTTCGTTATTTTAAGAATTTAGATGAAAGCTGTGTGGCTCATATTAACTTTGTTTTTGTCATCATACTTTAAATGTCTGAAAAGTAGTCTTTTGGGTATTCTATTGGAGCAGCATGATGCTATGCGTTGGGTGGGAGCATAGTGTGCTTACTTTGTAAGCCTGTGAGTACCAGCTCTTGCTGCAGTCTCATGGTAGGGCTGGTTGGGAACTTGGAGCGGTATAGTACTATGCGAGGGTTGGAGCATAGACGCTTACTTTTAGTAAGCTCGTGGGTACCAGTTTTGCTGCAGTCCTGCGATAGGACCGAAGGTAAGTGCACTTTTTTGTTATTTTTCAGTTTTTTTTTTATTTTTTTTTTATGATATTTTTTATTTCTTCATTATTTTTAGCTGGGTATTTCTATTGGAGCAGCATGATGCTATGCGTTGGGTGGGAGCATAGTGTGCTTACTTTGTAAGCCTGTGAGTACCAGCTTTTGCTGCAGTCTCACAGTAGGGCTGGTTGGGAACTTGGAGCGGTATAGTACTATGCGAGGGTTGGAGCATAGACGCTTACTTTAAGTAAGCTCGTGGGTACCAGTTTTTGCTGCAGTCCTGCGATAGGACCGAAGGTAA
>QZLH01000007.1:183335-207791 GCA_003833135.1 Oehlia diaphana
TATTTTTATTGGAGCAGCATGATGCTATGCGTTGGGTGGGAGCATAGTGTGCTTACTTCGTAAGCCTGTGAGTACCAGCTTTTGCTGCAGTCTCACAGTAGGGCTGGTTGGGAACTTGGAGCGGTATAGTACTATGCGAGGGTTGGAGCATAGACGCTTACTTTAAGTAAGCTCGTGGGTACCAGTTTTTGCTGCAGTCCTGCGATAGGACCGAAGGTAAGTACACTTTTTTTTATTTTTCGGGTTTTTTTATTTTTTTATTTTATGATTTTTTTTATTTCTTCATTATTTTTAGCTTTGGGTATTTTTATTGGAGCAGCATGATGCTATGCGTTGGGTGGGAGCATAGTGTGCTTACTTCGTAAGCCTGTGAGTACCAGCTTTTGCTGCAGTCTTACAGTAGGGCTGGTTGGTTGTGGTACGGCATGGTGCTATGCGTAATTTTCATGGGAGGAGCATAGTGCGCTTCTTAGGAAGTCCCTTGTGGCAGGGCCGTAGTACTACTATAAAGTGCGATTTTTTTTTGCTACAATATGATATTTGTAGAGCGGACAAATTTGACAATGCCATGAATAAATAGCAATCTTTACGTTTAGCGTTATAATAGATTCTTACTATAATGCGAATTGGCACTTTAAAAATTTTGTTAATTATCGCATCTTTATATATAAATTTATAGAACAGAATTTTATCAATAATAAATAATTTATTATAAATTATGTACAATCGTTTAGATGTTAAACAGAAATCAATAATTATTATATTCATACAGTATATTAAATTTGAAAATTTCCTATATTCACACCCAACCCGCTAAAAATTAAAAAAACTTGCCCGTTTGGGAAGAACTCAGTTGGGAAAGAAAAACTGATTATTAAAAAATTTAATAATTATTTTTTTTTTAGTGCAATAAAAATTTAAAAATTTAGAATTTTTTAAGTTGCAATTAAAAAAAAGTGATTATTTCTCAACAAACTAGTGTCCAATTTATAACGAATTCTGAAAATTTGAAATTAAGGGATGTCAAAACAAATGAGTCAAAAGTTTAGAAATTAGTTCAGACAAAATACATTATTGTGGTTATTGTGAGTTGTGACTATCCTGGTTATTTTTCCAACTTAGGAATACATTGACTTGCGTCACGAAAAATCCCACTATTTGAGAACAATTTATCATTCATGAGCTAAATGCTGATGAATTGGTACAAATGATCTCTTTACGTAATAATTTTTTTTTATTTTTCGACTTAAAAATACAAAATTCCTACATTACGTGACTGAGCGAAGATATACAAATGGAATTTTAATAAATTGGAACTGAATTTTTTTATCAGAACTTTTCTGGAATCCAAATCATATATATTAAAGTAGTTTCGATTTAATGAAATACGAAACAAACAGCAAAAATCGATCATAATAAAAATACGCTAAATAATTTAGATACATCAAATCTTAGCGTATATTAGATATACAATATATATTCGTTTTTGATTTAGTTAATTTTGGTTATTTTTAAAATGCAAAGTTATAATTTTATTGTTACACGTATATGGAATTTCGAGTTCCGATATCATATCAAAAAATTTCACCATATCGGATATTACAATTATAATAAAAATTCTATGTTCTATGTTAAATTTAATATGTAAACAGTTTGTATTGAAATAAAAATCCATCAATGTTTGTAGAATATTTTAATCGGGACAAATTTTAACGCTGCCTTAAAATAAAGTTCTGAACATCTGAACAAGTAACGGTTTTTATGTTTAGTGTCTTAAAAAGATCCTTAATATAATGCTATCATATGTAATAATAATCAATCGCGAATTTGCACTTTAAAAGTTTTGTCAATTATCGCATGCATTTTTTTTATGAATTTTAAGAACAAAATTTTATTCAATAATAAAATAATTTTAAATTATAAATTATATATAATCGTTCTAATGTTAAACAGAAATCGATAATTTATTTATATTCATATAATTAAGTAATTAAATTAGAAAAACAAATATAAAATTTTTTAAAAACCATAATTTTTTTTATATCTTTCATTTAGAAATTTCTCATTTTCACACCCAACCCGCTAAAAATTGAAAAAGAAAAAATCGATTATTTCTCAACAAACTAATGTTCCATTTATTAAGAAATCTGGAAATTTTGAAATTATGGGATGTCAAAACATTATGGGTGTCAAAACAAAAGGAAGATTCATAAGTTTAGTTCATAGCCATGTTATTGTGGTTATTGTCTATCACGACTATCATGGTTATTGTTACTAACTTATGGAATACAGAGACTTGTATCACAAGTAAAAATCAAGACAGTAACTAATAAAAAGTGTTGAAAGACCTGAAATAAATAACTAATTGCAAAAAGAGTAATAAATTAAAAGTGCAAATCAAAGTTGGTTTGAGAAGTTTTTAGCTTTAAGTGTATTTCGAAGAAATAATGATAATAATCAAACTTTAAAATTTTATAGCTAAATCAAACGCTATGGCAATAATTTAAAATTATCATTCGTGAATTAAATTTTGGTAAAATGTATTTATTTCTCTTTACATGATAATAGTTATTTTTATTTTTATTTTTTTTCGTACTTAACACAGTCATTCATCATATATCTCAGCGAAGATGTTTATATCCATTGGGTTATTAATATACAAACTAGTATCGTACACTTTATGATTTTTATAAATATTTGTTAAAGGATTCAAAGCACAACAATTACCAATTTCAAACTATATAAAGCAGAGTATTTCTACGTATAATTCGCTTATAGGACTGCTGATAACCTATAGTACTTTAAAAAATTTTGTCAATTACTATCGTATCTTTATAAATTTATAGCACAAAATTTTATTCAATAATAAAATAATTTTTTTTTATAAATTATATACGTAATATCGCATTTTTATAAATTTATAGCACAGAATTTTATCCAGTACTAAAAAATAATTTTTTATTAAATAAATTATAAATTATGTACAATCGTTCAGATGTTAAACAGAAATCGATAATTATTATATAATTAGAACAAAATAGCTCTTCCATTTAAAAATTTCTTATATTCACACCCAACCCGCTAAAAATTAAAAAAACTTGCCCGTTTGGGAAGAACCCGGTTGGGAAGAAAAACTGATTATTAAATTTAATAACCGTTTTTTTTTTATTTGATATTATTTATTTTTTAAAAAAATGAAAGTTAATTGCATTATAAAGTATTAAAAAATTTATTAGAAAAAAATTGATTACTTCTCAACAAACTAATATCCCATTTATAACGAAATCTGGAAATTTTGAAATTATGGGATGTGAATGATTACTTTGTCAAAAGGTTAGAATTTAGTTCATCGCTGATCAGACGAAATACGTTATTGTGGTTATTGTGTCGATCATGATTATCATGATTATTGTTTCTAACCTAGGATATTCTTGGAATACATTGACTTGCGTCACAAAAAAATTCCACTTAATGCCATCGTTTTGAGACATAAGCTAAATTCTGAGCTTTCCCTTTTATTTTATAAATTTTTTTTTGATTTTTTTTTTCAACGAAAAAAAAAAATATTTTTTACGAAAAAGAAAAAGGTAAAGCAAAAATTGGAAGTTATTTCCTTTTCAATCAAAAAAAAAATCTAAAAACGTTAGCTTCGCTATACTAACATATATATATAATTAGCTGAGACTTTTTCATCCACATTTGAACTTATGGTTAGATTAAATGTAAAATCTAATCCATAAAAATGCACAACTAATCCATAAAAACACATAAATTTTCACAAAAAAATCTATCGAATTATTTGTTATCAGGGTTAATAATATAATAATGCCGCATAAATGATAATTGGAATTATCAATCATCTACTATTTATAGAATACTAGTTTAATACTATGAAGTTTGAAAAATAATAGTATTGACATAGTTAAATAGTTCTTAATAAAATTCATTTTTTTTTTTAGTTCGGATTCTTTTCATATAAATGATTTTCCAATATGTTCACTTTTTTTGTGAATATTTTTACTTATGAAAGAATGGATCTCAAATGTAAGTAGTCTGTTATTGCGATTACTTAACTAATTTAAATCTCGATTTAAAGTATTAAACATTTGCTACAACGGTATCAAATAACAAATAAGAAACGGAAAACCGTCGTAAGTCCGGAGCGAAAAAATTTTTTACGTGACCCGTGCGGACAACCGGAAACCGTCACGGGACATTGTTTGATTTACTCTTCAGCAGTATATAGTCCTTCGCTTCGCTCCGGACATGCTAATTTATGCTTCGATTATTTGATTAATTTATTAGAAAGTTCTAAATATCACTGTTGGTGATTAAATTGATTACACAATTTCAATATCATTCTTGAAATATTCAAAATTAACGACCAATTCTCTAATGTGATCTTAAAAATGAATACTATTATGTTAAAAAGATATTCATTGTATTTATACAAAGAATATTGTTACTGCCCAACATTTAAATTTTCATTCAGCTATACAAAAAATCAAAATATTTTTATGTAATATTAACATAAAATTTTAATAACTTGAGGTACTTTAACATTAACATTAATAAACTCATTTACCGTTCGGAATTCAACACTAATCACACTAATCATACTGCATCAAAAAGTCACGCAATTCTTATGATTATATACCATATAGCATATTCTGTATTAATCATCAGTATTAATATTTTTGAAATTACTAGCTATAGATTTCCGAATATTCTAGATCGATTAATAATTGAAAAAACGAGAATCCCAGAAATAATTATTTAAAATGAACTTTTAAAGTTATTTATTTTTTTTACTTTAACCAGATATTAGTAATAATTACATGGTTTAATTAATAATTGCGAGGGCAGTGACATTTATTGCGTAATATCTATTTGTTTTACCCATCCTCTAAAATATTATGTAATAAATGTTATTGCCCTTAGTAGATAGTATAATTACGCACATTGAAATCAGCTTATTTACAATGAACATATGATTAACGTTTATTAGATTAGTATACACCTTTCCCAACTCTTTTCTAAATGATATCTATAAACATAAACTTATATGAAAGATTATTTGAAGCTGAAGAAGGATATGACGTTATTATTTAATTTATAATCTCTCATGTTGAGGAATATTTATATAAACATCAACACAAGATTTTACAACAAAATCTTATTAGAAATCCTTGAAACAATTTATCAAATGGATCTTTTACAAGTTTATTGGATAATTGGCTTAATTGTGAAGAACCTGAAAATTATTTAATACTGATAAGTTATAACTTATAAGTAAACATATTATAATAAATGAAAAAAATCTCTTTCCTAAAATTTTCAGTAGCATGAAATTTTCAGGATGACAACAAGCCTGTAAAAAAAGTCAGGCCGTTTTTTATATTCCATCTTTTTTCCGTAAAAGGCTCATATTTCCGGAATTAATAATCTTATCTCGCGGAATTTATCGAATTATTTACATTTTCTGTGAATGGATCCGTGAAAGGCTCATTTTTACGGAGTTTTTACAGAAATAACGGATAAATTTTTTTTAGGGCAAACATAGCTGTTCTGTGAATTGGGTGATTGTTCCACAAATTAAGTTTACAAATTGAGGCACCTATAATTGAATTGCTTAAAATGGGATAATTTGTGTTTAAGAAAAATCGAAATATGGGATAACTTATTAAAATGGGCTTTTGCACAAAATCCTACTATTCCAAAATATTCCAAAAGATGTCACTAAATGGAATAGAGGGAAGTTACAATTATAGAAAGAACTCTTAATAGATATGTCCAATTAGTTAGATTTTATTATATATCTTCGGAAGATTTTCATGATAAAATATATCCTTTGAAAGAAATATTGCCAAATGAATTAGTTAATAACCTTTTAGCATTTTATTTAGTACCATCTAGAAAACAAAAATATGACTCAATTATTGTTAATTCTAAACATTTTACAATTGTTGCCAGTTGGATTGGTAAGAAAAATGATAATTATTTAAGAAATATCCCCTATAATTCCAATTTATTATATCATTCTAGTAGGGATGGTGATACTGCGGCAAAATTTCATGAAAAAAACAAATAATAAGGGAGCCAATATTTTATTGCAAAGATTAAAAATACAAATCAAATAATCATCCATTGGATTAAAATGGAGAAGATTTTAAATATACAACTGATGGTTTTGTATTTTCATTTGAAGATTACAAAAATACTAATACAGGCGAGTGATTGAAAAAGAGTATGCTATATGCTGTCATAGTAATTTGGATCCAGATTTTGGTATAGATTGTAATGGTGGTAGTTCTGATATAGAGCTGCATTCAATTGAAAACAGATGGAGTTCACATCCAAATTCTTATCTTGATATTGATATTCCAAGAAATTATGAGGTTGAAAACTATGAAGTTTTTCAAGTTGTTAGGAAGAATTAAGAAATTGAGCTTAGCTCAAAGATCACTTAATAGCAAAACAAGAACATGATTACATTAAGCATATGATTGAAGATGGTAAACTCAATTCAAATATAATCGAATCTCAAGTATTATTCAAAACTTTTGAAGGAATTGCTCACATTACATATGTTTGGGTACTGTATCTCTAAAATATGAGCACCTAAGAATCATTGTAATATTTCGATTTCTCTAAACATTTTAAAAATAATTAAGGTAATAAATATAGCTCTTGATTGCAATTATATAAATAGTGGTTTTCCTTTAAATCTCAGATTATTCACATTACTCATTTAGTAAATTTATTGTTAAAATTTAAGTAAATTTGCAATAAAATTAATAAAAATTGTAATATTTCGTTAATTTTGACAAGAATATGAATTAGATGATAATGTTATATTGGGTGATACTACAAAAATGTACTTGTGCTTCACAAAGAATATTGTTTGAACGTATTTTTTTAATCCATCTTGCAAACTCTCCTTATCAATCTGTAAAATAGTTAATCGAAGCTTTTTTTTTTTAAGATCTATATATATTCATATTTTGGATGTGTTCTTAAATCTGGTTGACTATTTTACGAAGAGTATGTTAGTCCTTCGTAATTTCGTTTTTCTTCAACTTCTGGACTTGAACTTCACGGACCTTTTTAATTTATATGCAATGGAAGAATTTACCCAGAAAAGAATCCTAAGTCACTAAGATTCAATAATTTTTGTTCAAATTAGTATTCAGATAAATTAAAGACTAAAATAGTATATTATAACACAAAAAAATAATGTAACATCCTGCTTTTTTGAAAATCCCAAAGATGTGCCTGAAAGTATTATTTTTATATTATTTAAGTAATGAATCTTTTTTTTTTTTAAAAAAAAAAAAAGATTCTGTTATATAGTAAGTGACTCTTTTCGATCAAAACTATACATATTTGATTAACATCTGCCACTCTAATGTTACATTATTAAATATATATATATACAGTATGATGCAAGGATGGATGCTTGTGATAATTAAAATATCCTTGGTTTTATATATTAAGCAAACCTAAATTTTAGAGAAATCTCGAAGATATATTATTAGAAATTTGTCAATATGGAATTTTAGCTCCATGAACAGATTTTACAACTCGTTATTCAAGTTTTTCCATAAAAACGTCAAAATTAGGGATGGCAACGGTCACGGTCATTAACCGGTTATGACCGGTCATGACCGTGACCGATATCGGTCGGTCAAAGACCTCTGACCGACCGTTTAACCGACCGTTTGACCGACCGTTTAACCGATCCTGAAAACGTTTGCGAAACGTCTTTTAATATAAAATTTAATAAAAAAATGTTTCGCGGGGTTAGAGATACAGTATACAGGTCCGGTATCACGTGATTTTTTATAATTAAAAATGGTTATAATAAATCGTGTATCAGGCAATATTCAAATCACGGGATACCGGATAACTATTAAATACATGATAACAGATAAGCAAAAAAATTTTAGATAATTTAAGTGTGGCGCTCATGTGACAGATGGTGCGTAACTAATAGGATCTGTTCTAGACACCAGTGATTCAAATCCGTGCAACAATATGATATATAAATACTAAAAAAAATGCTGTAGATCAGTAGATCGGTTACGATGTCTTGCAAGAAGTTATGATGATTATGAAAGATTATTTGAAACTGATGAAGGATATGACGTTATTATTTATGCCGGTGAAGATGAAAACGTTAAAGAACTACATGCTCTTTCTAATATTTTGTGTATCAGGTCACAATATTTTCGTACAGCACTTTCTAATGAATGGGTAAAGAAAAAGGATGGGAAGTTTATTTTAGAAAAACCAACCATTTCTCCAAATATTTTTAAAATTATTTAAGGTAATAAATATATTGTACCTATAAATATACTGTACCTATAAAATATTTAAATTAATATCTTTCATAAAATTCTTTGATTTATTTATTGTGGAAAAATTGATTTCACAAAATTAGAAGGATTTGAATTATTAAAATTATCTATGGCTGTTTACGAACTTAATATTCAATCTTTAATTCCTCGTATTGAGGAATATTTAATTAAACATCGGTACAAATTTTTACAGCAAAATCCTACGAGAATTATTAAAACAATCTATCAAAATGAATCTTTTACAAATTTATTAGATTTTTGTCTTAGCAAAATTTGTGAAGAACCTGAAATATTATTTGATTCTGAAAATTTCACTAGCTTAAAGGCACCTATAATGGAATTGCTTTTAAATCGGGATGATCTGTGTCTAGAAGAAATTGAAATATGGGATAACTTATTAAAATGGACTTTTGCACAAAATCCTACTATTTCAAAAGATGTCACTAAATGGAACAAAGAGGAAGTCACAGTTATCATGGAAAGAACTCTTCATAGATATATCCATTTAGTTAGATTTTATCATATATCTTCAGAAGATTTTCATGATAAAGTATATCCTTTGAAGGAAATATTGCCAAAGGATTTAATTAATAATCTTTTAACATTTTATTTAGCACCAAATAAAAGAACAAATATTGATAAGAAACTTCCTAGAAAATCAAAATGTGATAAGTATGATTCAGTTATTGTTAATTTTCAACATTTTGCATTATTTGCCAGTTGGATTGATAGAAAAAATAACAATTATTTAAGAAATATTCCCTATAATTTTAATTTACTCTATCGTTCTAGTAGTGATGGTGATACAGTAAAAAAATTTCATGAGAAAACAGATAATAAGGGAGCTAATATTGTTATCGCAAAAATTAAATATACAAATCAAATAATTAGAGGATATAATCCATTGGATTGGGGTGGAAATTATGGTTATAGATCTGCACCTGAAAGTTTTATATTTTCATTTGAAGATTACAAAAATACTGATACGAAGAAGATTGGAAGAGTGGTTGAAAAGGAATATGCTATATACTGTTATAGTAATTACGGTCCGACTTTTGGTTCAAATGATAATGGTGGTAGTTGTGATTTAGAGCTACGTTCAAGTAGCAACAGATGGAGATCATGTCCAAATTCTTATCCTGATATTGGTATCCCAAGAAATTATGAGATTGAAAATTATGAAGTATTTCAAGTTGTTAAAAAGAATTAAAAGAGTAATTTCATATAGGAATCCTTTTATAGATTTATATAACATCTGTAGTTTGTGAAGTAGTAATAATTAAGAAACTATTTTCTTAAATAAAAAAAATGCATTTTTTTGGTGTTTAGAATATTATTTCATAATACAGTCAACTCTCCATAAATATATCTTCCTTAGGACTTGATACAAATGACTTTTACAAGTAATTTGTTGCTTAAATTATTGTAAATATTCTAAACATATAATGGTAAATGTTACAAGCGAAATTAACATAAAAAAAATAAAGTTCAATTTGAGGATATTGTATTCAGCTCATTGATCACTAAATTTTCGTTTAATATAATGTTTAAATTTGTAATATTTCTGAAATATTTTCACCTAAGAATTATTTTGATATATTCGATTTCTCCAAACATTTTCAAAAATATTTCAAGATAATAGATATTACTAGAGTTCGTATAATTATATAAATAAAATATTAATGTAATTTTTAAAATTAACTTTGCAGTAAAATTTGTAATTTTTCATTAATTTTTACAAGAATATGAGGTTTAGATTACGATAATATAGATATGTAAGCACGAAAGTTTGTTGTACTTTAATTCTAATATCTTTCATACATATTTTCTTCCAATTCTAATAAAATAGATTCACAGTATTTTTATTTTAACCAATCAACTGTAACGGTGAGTATTAATAGCAATTGCTATTGAATAGATAGATCTTGAAATGATTCTTAGGAATTTTTTTAATTTGTTTCTCACGTTTTCGTATAGTCTAATACAATTTTCTTTCTCAAGCAAAGGAGTGAAATACAAAATAAGATATTTAAAAATCAATTTGATCATTATATCTTCTAAGTATTTTAGAACAACATCCATAAATCAATCTCAAAAAAAATAAAATAATAATTATATGAGTGATAATCTCGTACCACACACCTGGCGGATAAATCTAAATAAATAAAAGAGGTAGAAACTGAACAAAAACAAATAAATTAGTTATTTTTAACCATATAATTGTGGCTCAGCAAGAATCAAGGTAAAAGTGCTAAAGAAATTAATATAATAAAACGTAACAAAAATTGATGCTCATGACCAACATAAAAACTTTGAGAATAAACTTGCGTACGCACTTGTTAATAATAACTGAATGTAAATACGACAATAGACCACTTTTTTTATATATGAAAAATTGTAGGTAGCATACAAGCATTAAAATCTTTTTATCAGAGTCCACAGCACACGGAAATAAAATGTAAAACAGTGTATGATGAGTAAAATGTTTTAGATTACAATCCAGTTGAAGAATTAAATTAAGCCGTATTCAGAACGTTTTCAAAAAAAAACAAAGATGCATTGTCCGAACACTTTCCAGAAAAAAGAAATTGATTTTATCATGTGCGTGCTTTTTTTTTCGGAAACGTTTGAAAAACGTTTCGTGTTTTATCTCGTATTGCAATTATCAGCAGTAATGGCAGCACACGGAGGGACTAAAGTAGCCAGCTAAGATTTTAACTGATTATTTATATATAATATCGTTTAATAATATTAATAGACATATAGCATAAATCAATTAAGTTCATTAATAATTAGTCGTTTATTGACTTTAAAATACTAATAAGATCAATATACTGTAATTAAGTGAATTATGGTAATATTTCTTATGTTAAATATGCAAAACTACTACTATAAAATAAACTTAAGTACATTATAATAAAAAAATTCTCAAACCTTAGTAATTATATGAGAACACGTACTACTTGTATCTTGACTCGTTCAGTCGATTAGGAATATGCGGGATTTTACTCACCGACATTTTATGAACATCCAATATTGAAATCAGTATTAGTCTATAACTCAGTTATTGGATGGGGATATCGGTATATTTCTATTCCCCCATCCAATGACGTGATTGAGCGAGCAGATTTAAGTCATAATGAACATGTATAATACTTAAGAATTATTTTAAGTATAGTTCATCTGTTATTGAGAACTAGTTTTAGTAGTAAAGTCGTTTGTTACATTTTATATTGAAATTTGAAATTCGCTAAAGAAAATTTTAAATACAAGTCCCTGTAAAAAATCTGATACGTGTTTTATCTTTCCATGTTTTTTTCGTGAATGTATCATTCATTTTCACGGAATTTTTACGGAAGATACGAAGAAATAATGGAAATATTCGGATAAAAATTTTCGATACTTGATGAACGTAAATGATTTATGCTTAAGATTATTTGAATTATACAATTTTGTTAAACATTTAGAGATATATTTGGTAATGATGTAACATTTACATAATTTTGTATAGCTCTTTAATGAACATTGTATAAATATTGTAACAGTCAATTTCTAATGAGTAATAACGCGTTAAAAAATATTCATAAATTATTTAATTATATATATTGTATTACATTCACCTTGAAATGATATGTAAACTATATATAGTCTAATGCGGCACTACGTGCCGTGCGCTATTGGACCATTTACGTAACATTCTACCCACTATCCAAAATCAGTTAAACAACTGTAGTAGTAATTACAATTATGGAAAGAATCTTTCATGTTCCGTTATATTCCGTCCTTTTAGTTAAAAAATTTTTTTTGATGTCTATCTTGTATATCTTGAAAATTACTAGTAATTAGTAGTTATTAGTATTATTTTTTTAACTATCTATCCAGTTTATTTACAATAACTGTGTTTTTCTTATAGTTACATTACGAACGAAACATTGGCCAATAATATTTATTTATACGGTAGAAAACAATTATTAATCAATTTAAACATAAAAACATTCTTTTTTACCAATAAAAAAGATCGAATTCTTTTAAAAATTCATATGTCTTTTTAGATGATACTATTCCATGAACTGCACCAGCGTAACGCAGGAATAATTCTAAATTTGGCCTCATTGTAAATATCGTACAACAATATATTGTATAAAAATATATCAAAAAATGGTGTAGATCAGTAAATAACTCTGTCTCTCTAAACCTAACGATGTCTATAGAATATTGGCAAGAAAATATTAATGACGACTATGAAAGATTATTTGAAACTGATGAAGGATATGACGTTATTATTTATGCCGGTGAAAATGAAAATATTAAAGAATTTCACGCACATTCAATTATTTTACGTACCAGATCACAATATTTTCGTATAGCATTTTTCTAACGAATGGGAAAAGAAAAAGGACGGGAAATTTATTTTAGAAAAACCAAATATTTCTCCTAAAATTTTTAAAATTATTTTAAGGTAATAAAATATAAATAAACTGAATGTATCCATATGTACTAATTTTTATTAATATTCTTCATTAAAATAATTTTTTAGGTTTATTTATTGTGGAAAAATTGATTTCACAAAATTAGAAGGGCCCGAATTATTAAAATTATCTATGGCAGTTGATGAACTTAACATTCAATCTTTAATCCCTCGTGTCGAGGAATATTTAATTAAACATCAATATAAATTTTTACAACAAGATCCTATAGGAATTATTGAAACAATTTTTCAAAATGAATGTTTTACGAGTCTATTAGATTTCTGTCTTGACAAAATTTGTAAAGAGCCTGAAATATTATTTAATTCTGAAAATTTTACTAGCTTAAAAGAACCTATAGTGGAATTGCTTTTAAAACGGGATGATTTGTGCTTAAAAGAAATTGAAATATGGGATGTCTTATTGAAATGGGCTTTTGCACAAAATCCAACTATTCCGAAAGATATCACTAAATGGAACAAAGAGGGAGTTACAATTATGAAAAGAACTCTTCATAGATATATTCCTTTAATTAGATTTTATCATATATCTTCAGAAGATTTTCATGATAAAGTATTTCCTTTTAAAAAATTATTACCAAAAGAATTAATTAATGATCTTTTTACATTTTATTTAGTACCAAATAGAAAAATAAATATTGACATACAACCTCCTAGGCGATCATATGATAAATATGATTCAGTTATTGTTGATTTTCAATATTTTGCATTATTTGCCAGTTGGATTGATAAGAAAAATGATAATTATTTAAGAAATATCCCTTATAATTTCAATTTATTATATCGTTCTAGTAGCGATGGTAATACTGTTGCAAAATTTCATGAAAAAACTGATAATAAAGGAGCCAATATTGTTGTTGCAAAGATTAAAAATACAAATCAAATAATTGGGGGATATAATCCATTAGATTGGAGTGGAAATTCCAGTTTTAGATCTACAGCTGATAGTTTTATATTTTTATTTAAAGATTACAAAAATACTGATACAGGGAAGATTGGAAGAGTGATTAAAAAGGAAAATGCTATATACTGTTATAGTGATTATGGTCCGACTTTTGGTTCAAGTAATAATGGTGGTAGTTGTGATATAGAGCTGCGTTCAAGTAGCAACAAATGGAGTTCAAGTCCAAATTCTTATCTTGACATTGGTATCCCAAGAAATTATGAGATTGAAAATTATGAAGTATTTCAAGTTGTTAAAAAGAAAGTCGTTTAGTATTCTTCTCGTACTATATAGTTTTATAAGTTAAATTTATATAAACCATTTTTCAATAAAATATATTTTTTTAACTTAAGCCTCAATTTATAAATTTTATAGTTTAATACAATATAACATATAACATTTATCAATTGTTATCGTCCTATCAGTAAATTATCAACCATCTGTTTGCTGAAAATAACCAGTGTTGTAAATATTAATATAATTCTCTCAATTTTCAATTTCACTCTAATCCTGGCCATCCCTATAAAAATTCTATCCGTTATTTCTGTAAAAACTCCGCAGAATGAAGCCTTTCACGGATCCATTCACGGAAAATGAAAATAATTCGATAAATTCCGTGAAATAAGGTCATAAAAAAAGTGAAATGTAAAAAACGGATCGACTTTTTTTACAGGGTAAGGTTACGATATACATGGCTTTTCGCAAAGTTAGATAAACCTAATATCGTTTCCAAACATTATCACTCAAGATTCAATACTATAAAAGTCTAAATTGATTATTTAGTAGAAATTGACGTTTTTTATTCCAAATAGAAAAATTTTCTATAATAAATACATATAAAAATTAATAACAATATTTTTATTTCACAAAATTGCCCGACGAAGAATTCCATGCAAAGGTCACACAAAAATGTCTGTCTGTCGTAGTTAGGCGACACAAAGTGATAAAATGGTTTTCATATCCCGGCCGGGTCAGTTTTTGTTAAGTCAAAAAAAAAAAATTTTTTTATATTATTACTATATGCCGGGTGAGAATTTTTTAAAAATTTAAAAAAAATTTCACATAAAATTTTTGAAAAAAAAAAAATTAGCCGGGTTATTGATGAAATATTTTTATATAATGAAAACCATGTTTACCACTTTGTGTCGCCTTATGTATAATACATTTTTTTAAAAAAATTTAATTAACAAAATTTGCGTAACTTGTATCAAATTTAAGTAAAATTTTATTAAATGTCAAAAGAAATCTAAGAAATTAAAATAATTATAGTTAATCAAAAGAAATAAAGTTTGATGAATGACGGGAGGAATATTATGTTATAATTACTATAAATAATAATAGTATAAGAGAATAAATGATTTATAATATTTTTTTTTTATGCCCTCTTATCCATTGTTTACCTTTCCTTTCTTTCTCTCCTTTTTTTTTCTCTCGCCCTTTCCGTTTCTTGCACCCCTAAAAAAAGTACCAATAAATTATATTAAATTATCTTTCTTCGATCCGATCACAAAATAAAGGTTATAAATAAAAATAAATTAAGTAGGCAAGGAAATTGTCATTATGATAAATAATTAAATATTAAATAAATACTAATGTACTTTTTCTCAAATAAAAATGTTTTACTTATGGAGTTATTGAATTTCTAAACGTTTAATTTATTATCATTTAGTTAATTGTAAAATAAAATAAGTAATAATAATAACTTAAATTTTATATTGACCTCTCTATCGAATAATCCAGTACATAAATATCCTTAATTAAATCCTTTATAACAAACTCGAAATACTTCATAATTTTCAACTTCATAATTTCCTGGAATACCTATATCAGGATAAGCATGCGGTTCTGAGCTCCATTTACCATTTGAACGTACCATTATATCACAACTAACATTATTATTTACGCCAAATACTGGTCCACAATTATTATGACCATATATAGCATATTTCTTATTGGTTACTCTTCCAATTTTGCCTGTTTCAATATTATTGTAATCTTCAAATGAAAATATAAAACTATCAGCCGTAGCTTTCCAAAGAGCAAATCCACTCCAATCGAATGGTGAATATCCTCCAATCATTTGATTTGTATTTTTAATCTTTGCAACAACAATACTGGCTCCTAAATTATCTGTTTTTTCATGAAATGTTTTAATTGTATCACCATCCCTACTAGCACGATATAGTAAATTAAAACTATAAGGAATTTTTCTTGAATAAACATTACTAATCTTATCTATCCAACTAGCAAATAATGCAAAATGCCGAAATTCGATTATAACTGAATCATACTTTGTTCGTCTGGGAAGTTTATCAATATTTGTTTTTTCATTTGGAAATTTAAAAAGGTTATCAATTAAATTTTTTGGTAATAATTCTTTTAAAGGATATACTTTATCATAAAGATCCTTCAAAGATATATGATAAAATCTAATTAAAGGAATATATCTATTAAGAGTCCTTTCCATAATCATAACTTCTTCATTATTCCATTTAGTAATATCTTTTGGAATATTTGGATGCTGTGCAAAAATCCATCTCATCAAGTTATCCCATATGTCAACTTCTTCTAAATGTAAATCATCCCTTTTTAAAAGAAATTCCAATAAATGTGGTTGTATAGTAATAAATTTATCTGAATTAACAAAATTTTCACATATTTTATTAAAAAAAAAGTCAACCAAACTTGTAAAAGATTCATTTTGATAAATTGTTTGAAGAATTCTCAATGGATTTTGATATAAAAATTCGTATTGATATTTAATTAAATGTTTTTCAACACGAGGAATTAAATATTGAATATTTAATTCATCTACTGCCATTAAGAGTCTAAATAAATCTGGTCCTTCTAATATTGTTAAATCAATTTTTCCACAATAAATAAATCTAAAATTTTTTTTTAAAAAAAATTACATTATTAAAATTATAAATTATTTTATTATTCTTTATATATTTTTTTTTACCTTATGATAACTTTTAAAACATTTGGAAAAACATTTGGTTTTTCTAAAATAAATTTTCCATCCTTTTTCTTTGCCCATTCATTAGAGAGTGCTGCATGAAAATATTGTGACCTGATACGTAAAATAATTGAATGCGCATGTAATTCTTCCATATTTTCATTTTCACCAGCATAAATAATAACATCATAACCTTCATCATTTTCAAATAATTTATCATAAGCATCAATAACTTCTTGCCAACAATCTACAGACATCTCATCGATAAATTACGAAAGGAAAGTAAGGAAAGTAAAAATTTAGTATGCGCTGATCGACAATTAATTTTGCATTTTTCAATGGCGTACATTGTTGTACAATATTTATAATGAAAAGGGCTTACCTGTGCAACCATCAAACAAATATGGCGTGACATAATTCGGGATTAGTTTTTTTTTTTTGATTACATAATTCCGAAATATTCCCTTTTACGGTATCGCACGCAAAAAATTTTCATAGATATTCTAAAATAAAATACGTTTCTCAATTTAAATATAAAATAAATTTTATAAAAATATTATTTTATAAATAATATCATGATTTTCAATTTCATAATTTATTGGATAAGAGTCCACATGATAACTACATGAACGCAACTCTATATAACTATCCCTATTACTACCTGCGCCAAAAACTTGTTCATAACAAAAAACAGCACGTTCTGTATTAATCACGGTACTCTTTAAATGAGATGTCAGTCGCAAATTTAAACCAATATCTATTCCAATCAAATGACTAGATCCTTCTAATTATTTGATTTGTATTCTTAATCTTTGCAATTATAACATTGGCCTTTATTACCTGCTTTCTCACGAAATTGTATTATAGACTCTACTAGCACGATATAGTTTAATATAGGGAAGCTTTATTATAATTTTCTTACCAATCCAACCTGCCAAATATTGCAAAATGTTGAAATTTGGCAATAACTGAATCATACTTTGACTCTATATAAAATCTACGAGGTCGCTCGTTCGTCGAATTGTCATTACGTGAAATTTAAGGAGAGTGGTAATTAAATCTTTTGGTATTTTATTTAAAGGAAATGCATTATTCATCCGAAGAATCTATCTAAAGGAATATATCCACTAAGAGTTCTTAATTGTCGTTTCATCTCTGCTTCATATCATTTGGGATAATAGGATATTGCGTAAAAGTCTTATTAAGATATTTAATACGTCAATTTCTTCGAAATTTCAATAAAAGAATTTTCACAGGATTTTTTTGTAAAAACTCGTATTGATGATTTAATTAATATTTCTCAATGCTACTACCATTAAAAGTCTAAATAATTCAGGTCCTTCGTTGAATCCATTTTTTCCACAATAGGTAAACCCAAATATTATTTTAATAAAAGATATTGATAAATTTACTGTATACATATGCACATTTATAGATACGAATATTTTTATTATCAAAAAATTATTTTTACAAATGTTTGGGGAAACGTCAAATAATCTTTTTCCATATTGGCTGATTGGAAAAATCAAGCCAATTAATATTTAAGCTCAGTTGATGAGTTCATTATATAACTAATGGTTACTTATTGTTATTGGCATATAAAATTATGGGGAGCTTTTCCGATCAGCCGACATGCATACCACAATCTACAGTAATCGGCATGTGAAAGGAATTTCAGTATGTTGCTGATCAACAATTAATTATGATGCCGTACAGACGTAACAGTACATTATTTATTATTAGCTAGAAAACTATTATTTATTATTAGAACCAATTAAAAAATGGCAAGATTTTCATCAAATTTTCTTTCCGGAGAATTATTAATCATTAATTAATTTAGGAGGGTACGTGAAGATGATATAAGGGGGTGCACGTGGAGGTGACGAACAGGGTTAGCTTAATTTATTACTTAGGAGGATAGTAGGAAGTATATTTAATGTCTTTAGTTTTACTACTGATTTAATTAATTCCAAAATATCATACCTTCAATGTACTATGTACGATGATGTAGTTGGTTAATATTTTCTATATTACTGTTTAATAAAAAATAAAAAATAAAAAATTAAAATATTCATTATATAAAAAATAAATAAATAAATTTAGTTTTTTTTTGGTAAGTACAGATTACATCGAGGAATATAAGAAAAATACATAATATCTGATCTGATACACAACTGAAATAATTTATTAATATTGAATATTCACCGAAAGTGGACTACCTTAGAAATATGAAAGTTGTGGAAATTAAGAATGAGAAAGAAAAGATAAAGAAATATCAAAGTTCAAGTGAGAAAATCAGGTGCCACTGTGTAAAAAGTTGGAACTAATGGAACAAATCCATGCAAGATTGTCTTTAAAAGGAGTTGAATAAATATATTCACTATAACAGATAATAATTATAACCATGTGATTGTCGCGAGGGACGATTAGAGTTGTGCGAATGTTTGCTTATGCAGGTTGAGAAGGATTCGAAAAATCAATTAATTTAGTTATATTTATATAAATAAAAGTAAACAAATCGTTGCTTGTTGTCACCTGATCACCAATGTTGAGATACAACAACATTTATCAGGGGAAGTAAAGAAAAGGAAGGGATGGAAAGCGAATAGAGAAGAGGAAGCGGAAATGGGAAAGGGAAAGGAAAAGGGAAAAGCGAACGAGGGGATAAGGAAAAGGGAAAGAGTGAAGAGTGAAGAAAATCAGGGATACACAAATATAAATATACAAACACCACCCACCAATATGTTTGAAGCAATAAGTTTTATCCTTCAGTAGGGAACGCGTCGAAAGATATTTGTCCTCCTTTATTTCAGATAAGTTAATTAAAAAATAATTTATAACCGATTTTTTTTTTTCATTTGATTGTATACTATTGAAAATATTAGTTCGAATATTATGAATTTGTCATACACCCCGTTCTTTCATACTATAAAAAAGGAGGTAAATATACTTTAGTATCAGAAAAAAAAGAAGAAAATATAAAAGAGAAATATGTATATTTATTTAATTTTTTTGTATATTTTACTTTATAATAAATAAATATCATTGAATCTCAAAATAATTTACTCGAGCTAGATTATTTGACTTAATACGGACAGTAGCGAGAAGGGTTTTGGGTCGGAACTCAAGGCGCAGTTAGGCGCAGTAAATTAACGATAATTTTGGCCAGTACTATACCAACTACCTTCAGATTTGACAAGGTGGCGGCTAAGTAAAACGAGGTAAGACCGTAAGAGATCTGTTCCTTACTTCTAACACGCGCGTTATCTGTAGATACCAAATCATTATAATTTAACTGTTAATGACATTAAATTATAATTGAGGGTTGACGCTTAAATCTTCTCTTTCATGGCAGGACCATGGTAAGGATTCTCATGCGCATTCTTATTGGAGGTTGGAGGAATATGTCAAATGGGATTGTTAGTTTCTGATTGGCAGTCCCTAAGAAGTGTGATTAATTCCTTGCGGTTTCTTGATAAACTATTTATGACCTTTTGTTAATTGATCGTTATAGCGACCCATGCTACTCATACATCAGTGTTCTTTGATTTTATCAGGCGGTGAAGTCTAGACATCTGTAATTCCACAAGACTGCAACATATGATCCACAGATCATTGTTTGGCAAGATAAATTAACGGTTTCCAAGATAAGCGTCATTCCGGAATATTGACCAATTCCATTTTTTAATTAGAAGAATTTACTGTTTTTAATTAAAAAATGTATTCATTTTGATTTAAAAATTCATTTTTGTTAATTCATTATTGCAGTCAAATTTTATAAAATGTTTAAATGGTAGTTCAGAAAAAATAAGTTATACATTTGTATCTATCAGTTCTGCATAAAGTTTATGATTTGAAATATGATCCCTTTAATAGTATGTATTATCTTCAATGAACCATTAAATTTTATTGGATGTTTTTACATCACATTGATACTATCACGACAGAATCAATAGCAAAATTGTTAGATTGTTTTGACAAAAAAAAAAATAATTATTATTGTTTTTCATTCAATTTACAGTGCTTCCATTGAAGCTCTCAAAATGAAATGATTCATTTGAGCGTGGCTAACCAATCTAAAACTTCAGACCGATCATATGGGAGCACTTTTCCTGAAAGCTCGTCATCTGATGCATCTCTTGAAGAAATTATAACCCACTTAAAGCAAGTTTTTGATTCTCTATAGATTATGCGTTTGAAACAGTTAGACGCGAAATTCGTAAACTTTTATTATGGCGGAGGGAATTTAAAATTTAACGGGTATATAGGACTATTATGTAATTTTTCGGTCGTACGAGTAGTCGTATGAAATGACCGTATTTGACTAGTCGGTGTGACTTTTTTTACGGACAGAAATTAATGTAGCGCAGTGACGCTGTGATGTAAGATGCATCGTACTATTTTTTCCGAGCATAAACACGTTAAAAAAGAAACCGACCTATCGCGGCTTGAAGGAATGTTATTATTATTGAAGCCCGGACGAGACACTTCGCAATTAAGGAAAGACCACAAGGAAACATCGACTCTTATTTCTTATACTAGCAAGAGGCGCAGTCCATTCATGTCCTTCGGACATTTGGAGTACATTTAAGTTGATGTATAGATAAGCATTCACACCACGTTCTTGTGCTGTTGTGCAATACTATGTTGCCATTCAAGAGGATCTTGTCTATTGATATATATATTCAGTAATTCAGTTGCACTCAACTGCACACCACGGACACATCTTTTTTTATACTTTACACAATTAAGAGTTGTAGACCATTTTTGCAAGCTACATTTATTTTTAATAAGAATTTTTGCTGGAAAATAGAGGGAGGAAGGGCCAAAAAATATATAAAAAAAAATTACAAATAATAAAACTATCAATTTTTATGAAGGGGTGTGTATATGACTATAGGCATATGTATCTTTATATATATTTTTATATATAAAAATGTATAAGAGTGAGGGATTATATTAGTAAAATTATTTTAATCATAATGCATAATAAAGATAATAAAAAATTTTTATTTCTGCTAAAATTATTAAATATTAAAAAAATTAAAAATTTTTTACAATAAAAAGCTTTTGCCATATATTTTAAAAATTATTATATATTTATTACAATTATATTACGTCTATAAAAAAAAGTAATAAGAAAAAAAAATAGCGTGTCAAGATAAGTGTCAGGGTAATGATTAATGAATAATGTGGTTACGGGATTTTGAAGTTCGGGATTATGATTTGTCAGGATTGTGAGCGTAGAGTTTGTGTTGTAGCGGGATTCAGAACGATTTTTGGTGAAATAACGTGTCCTATTTAAAAGAGTGGTATGATATAAAATTGAAAGAAAAAAATGTATGATAACTTCGAATTTTACTTTTATAAAAATAGTAACTTGAACATTGTGAAAATGGAATTATATATTAATTTATTTTTACGATAGAATAAATATATTTTTGTTTTTCGACAAAACTTATGTGAATTAATAAATAAGTGAAGAATTCCTCTAAAATTATTCATTCAAAATTTAATAATTAATATGCTTTAAATGAAATCCAAATTTGAAAATATATATACGCAATATTAACGTCCGGAAGACAAACACAAAAATATTTATATTTTTTCACTAGTCTATACATTAATAAAAATCTATATCTAATTTGCTTTTTAATACTGCATCAAATTTTCGGAACATCAAAGCAGTAGCTTTCTCAAAATATAATTACCCAATAATTCATTTTTCCTTTAGTACAGCTCTAAGTTCGCATATAGCTCTTGCATATATTAAATAGTTTCTAGATGTTCTCTATTTGTTAAGTTTGATAAATTTGCTGACAAACCAATAGTTACAATTTTATTCAATTTTTGCTATATACTGTATGTTAATATTTTTCTTTTATTTTGAGAAGTCGTTTCAGTACATATAATTAATGTTTTTTAATCAATTGTATGATATCGTAAGAACAAAATGTTTCCATAAAAAAAAGAAATAAATGACGCAACATAAAATTTCATAAATAAAAAAAAAATTATTTAACGTACTCAACATAAAACATGGATAACTCAACAATAAAATTATTATAAACTAACTAACATGAAATGTTACGGCAGGCTACTCCCCAAAGAAATCCAATGTCCGTTGATGCTGCTCATAATTTTAATACTCCCAATATTTCCCATCTCCTATGCCACGATAATAATGATGGAATAGAATTTTATAATAATAGTGATATTAGTCTGGATGGAAGAAGACGTTAATAAACTTCATACAATATATTTGTATGGACGTTAAATATTTCAGCTCTTCATGCAATTACATATTATCATGAATTCATCATTAATATCACGATCCTTTTAATCATCTCCTCGAACAGAATTCTTGTTCATTCATCAGAAAAATATGCTTGGACGTCATCAAATTAACAAGCAACAGGGCGATCTGGCCAAGGGACCAACCAATGTGGACAGTGGTATCTTTCCAAGAACCCAATAACGACTTCCAGGATCTATATTAGATTTCCTTGTCTAAAAATCATTTATAATTGTACGTGCAGTCCTAAAAAAAAAGTTGTATCAACATTAGTAATCCGACTGTTGAATATTGATTTGTGAGTTATTAGTCAATCATTGATCATGAACTTACAGTATGCATTCTCTTTTTTTTCAGAAACACGATTTTTCCAACTTTCAATTCGTCATATGCTGAAATCAAGTACGTTTGTATTAGTTAAATACTCGAACCATTCTTGAAGCAATTTCAAGAACAATATGGGAGAAACTATAAAAAAAGAAAATGAAAAGATTACGACCATTGATTTAACAAATAGTAGTGTCAATACCAAGACCATGATATAGTTCTGGGACCAATCAGTGTGTCTAGGCATCACGACAATAGGTAATGAATAGTAGTCTCAATACCAAGACCATGATATAGTTCTGGGACTAATCAGTGTGTCTAGGCATCACAGCAATAGGCCATTACCGCCATCACGACAATAGGTAACGAATAGTAGTGTCAATACCAAGACCATGATATAGCTCTGGGACTAATCAGTGTGTATAGGCATCACGACAATAGGCGATTTATAGGCCATTACTGCCATCACGACAATATGTAACAAATAGTAGTGTCAATACCAAGACCACAATATAGCTCTGGGACCAATCAGTGTGTCTAGGCATCACGAACAATAGGCAACGAATAGTAGTGTCAATACCAAGACCATGATTTAGCTCTGGGACCAATCAATGTGTCTAGGCATCACGACAATAGGTAACGAATAGTGGGCATCACCACCATCATGACAATAGGCAACGAATAGTAGTGTCAATACCAAGACCATGATTTAGCTCTGGGACCAATCAATGTGTCTAGGCATCACGACAATAGGTAACGAATAGTGGGCATCACCACCATCATGACAATAGGCAACGAATAGTAGTGTCAATACCAAGACCATGATTTAGCTCTGGGACCAATCAATGTGTCTAGGCATCACGACAATAGGTAACGAATAGTGGGTATCACCACCATCACGACAATAGGTAACTAATAGTGGGCATCACCACGACAATAGGCAACGAATAGTAGTGTCAATACCAAGACCATGATTTAGCTCTGGGACCAATCAATGTGTCTAGGCATCACGACAATAGGTAACGAATAATGGGCATCACCACCATCATGACAATAGGCAACGAATAGTAGTGTCAATACCAAGAC
>QZLH01000007.1:232174-245248 GCA_003833135.1 Oehlia diaphana
AAATTACATTTTTTTAGTGGCGTCCCGTGATATTTTATCGATCTACACGCTGTCTCTTATACACATCTATATTATATATATATATATATAAATTAGTTGACTTTTTTTTTCTGCATGAAAATAACATGAAATAACGAATTCAATCGATCCAAAATCAGAAAACAAATTCTATTATTGCTTCATTATTTCGTCTGGGCCTTTTTTATTTTTATTTTAATTCATTATAATATCATTCCAGATTGATCTTTTTTTTTTTAATTTAATAAAAAAAAGGTTAATGTAACAACAATTCATTATCTAAGTTAGGGACCAGAACCTTTTGTTCCAATACTTTGTTTTTACAGTGTATGCTGTCGATCATTAATATTGATCGTTCCAAATTTGGAAAATAAAATTTTGATCCATTCCCCGACCTTTCATAAATTCTCAACACGTTGTCGTAATGTATGCACAATTGCACATTTGTGAAACAAAGAAAAAAATGTAAGAAGTTATTTTTATCTTATGCATATGCATTAAAATGATTTGTTATCTTTAATGCACATGATAATACGATTACGAGTGACGTTGTACTCAGATGCTAGATAATACAAATAAATAATATTTCATCATCATCTTTTTACATATTTTTATTCTGTTTATTTATTTTTCTTGATAAAAGTTACTAAAATGGAAGCATGTTCATCCTAATTTATTTTTTTCTTTTTGTCCGACTCTGATTGGCCATAAATAAAAAAATTTTTTTTTTTAAATCGAAAATAAAGGAATAATTGATGTTTATATAATAAAAATGCAGATAACGTAAAAATATAACGTAAAATACGTAAAATAAAAATAATAATAATTCTTTTTTTTTTGAATAAATAATTTTTTGAGAGAAAAAAAAAAGAAGAAGAAGAAATTTCATGCAAAAATTAAATAAATTAATTTGATACCTATTCATAGTTTTTAAATACTAATAATAATATCAAGTTACAAAGATTATCAACAAAAATATCTTGACGTAAGGTTACCAAATTTGAAACTTTATTCCGTACACAAGAAGTAAAAATAAAATAAAATAAAATAAAATAAAATAAAATAAAATAAATTTTTTTTTTTTTTTGTTGTTATTATAGAATTATAGTATTATGTTATTATAGAATTATAGTATTATGCTATTATAGAATTACAGTATCATGCTATTATAGAATTACAGTATTATGCTATTATAGAATTATAGTATTATGTTATTATAATATTATAGTATTATGTTATCTTATCATGTTATTTATGTTGTTATAAAAAAAAAAAAAAACTAAACTAAACAAGGTTTTATTAAACAATCGCGGTATAAATCATAACTCATTTAATGAAAATCTAGCGCGTTTGCATATTTTATTTTAAAAATACTAAAAAATAAATATTCAAATTCTTTTTGTATTATTTTCTTTTGTTGTTCTCGGGTATAACTAAAAAATTCTAATTTAGTTCCCATTGTCCTACTATTTTTTTTTTTTTATTATTTATTATTCAGCCAAATTTCATTTGTCTGAATTTGTGAATTTTTCTTTGTTCTCAGAATTTTTTTGAAAATCAAAGAAGGTGAGTAACTTTTCACAATGAAAATAATGAGAATGTAATGAATATCATATGATGTAAAAAAATTCACGAACTTTAACTGTTTCATATAAACAATAATATACATACATATATTGATTAGAGAAATATTATTTGTTTAAAAAAAAAAAAATAAAATAAAATAAAATATTTTAAAATATTTAAAATTATATTGTATACAAAATATATACATAAAACGTTAATGTAAAATCTTATCAATAGATGAGATCAAAGTAATTTGAATAAAGTTGACGTTAAAATAATATAATATATTAATTTTTATAAAAGCCCAATGACCAAACTTAGCAGCATATTAAAAAAAATAGTTTCAAACTCTTTTTAATATAAATTTATTTTTATTTTAAATTATTCCTCAAATATTTTCATCAAAATTTACGTGTTTATTGTAATTATTGTGATCCGATTATTAAGTTAGTTACATAATTTTCTTCTTACTCCTATAATCGGAAATTTGTTGTGCTTTATACTAAGTAATTTTTTAGTAAAACATTCCATATCAAACCATCATATGGCCATTTTTAAGAAAATTGGCGGGTCAAATAAAACAATATTAACGATTTAAATCATTGATCTTTTGTGTGCTAAAAATAAACGACGCGTATCAGTTTCAAATTAGCGTGATTAACGTGTATAACGTGTATAAATTACGACTAAATAAAATAAAATAAAATAAAAATTAAAGTACATAAAGAATTAAAAATTGAACTGATTAATCCGCAGCGATCAAATACTAAACAAAAAAGTATTTTTTTAGGAAATTTAAAAATCTATTTGAAAAGAAACAGATCTCCGTCTTTCAAATCGATCATGTGATTGATTTTCTGGGGGAAAGAAAAATGATTATGGTTTATTGAGAAAGATATATATATTTTTTTCTTTGTAAATCTTACTAATTTTAAATTTTATAATATAAATGTATATATATATATATATATATATATGTCAGTATTTATAAGTTTTTTTTTTTTTTTCCAAGAGATTCGTTTTCATATCCCAACTATATTGAACGAATTTAAGTTCATAATTAACAAAATTACTATATTCGAGAATAATAACCATGATTTCGGGCCGTTTTTCTTCGAATTTCGATCGTAAGTTGTTTATCATTTTTAAAATTGTTCATCATTTCCACTTTACAACTTTACCGTTTTTGACCACTAAGAACGTGCAAAGTTATCAACCATAATTGTATAACCCTTTTAATAATTTCAAATTTCAAATAATTTTTACAGGAGAAATTGTATTTGTATAAACAATTCGAAAAAAGATCACAAAGATAATATTTTTGAGCATAAATTTCTTTCTGTTGTATTTCTGAATTTTAGTTAAAGAAAATTATAAGCTCAAAAAATTTATTTTATAAAAAAAAATTTTTTTTTTTTTTTTATCATGTTTTCTTTTTTCTTTTAACTCTACATCTTAACTCTACATCAATTTCTTTTAATTCTACATCAATTTTTTTTGCAATTTCAGCCTAAAATTCCACCTTCATTTAATTAGATACATCAATCATCGTTAGTTTATAGTGTAATGAATAACTGAAACGGTAATGAATGAAGAAGGAGAGGACGAAGGAGAAGAAGGTTTCATGAAATGAAAGTTTTTTAAAAATAAATTCAAGATTTGACTCTTTTTTTATTGTTTTTGTATAATAAAAATATTTTTTTTATTCAAGCGTACTAATTAAGAAAATTCAATAATTCAATATCAAAATGTTGATAATAAAAAATATATATATAATATTTTATATTATATTATAATAATATAAAAAAAAAATTTTTTTTTCAATAAATCTAATTAAGTTCAAAGATAATCGTTGTCCGGTATTCAAAATCCGATATTATATTTATAGAATTATTATTACCCTTTTTGTTAAGATTTAGCCAACCAAATTATTTCTTCGACGTAATTTTTTTTTTTGTGCTCGTTCCAAATTAAATCACTTATGATTTAATGACGCCTTAATTTCCTTTTAAAAAATCCGTCATTGTTTTTCCTTCTTTACATTTGAAGGTAGGTAAATCAATTCTTTAATAATTAACAGTTAACAAATTTTTTTTTTTTTTTTTTTAACGGCCGATAAAGTTTAGGTCACATGGTCTTTATTTCCGCAGCGTACACGTGTTCAAAACTATTTTTGTTTATAAACAAATTAACCATATTATCTTAATTTAGCATTTTTAAATAATCATCAAAATTACTGATTCTGCAAAATGATAGATACTATTTTGAATGAACACAACAGATTCCTTCTATTTAATTAAATGGGGAAATGTGGTGGATTTTTTTTTTTTTAAATGAAGTCGATCAAAAATGATTGATTGGTTATTGATTTTGAAATTCTTTTTTTTTTAATACAACTGAAGGAAAAAAAAAGTATTCAAAAGTCAAAAATAAATTAAGATGCATAATTAAGTCATAAAAATTCATAGGTTAAAAGCAATCAATCCCCAAAAAAGTATATTTAAAATTAAAAAAGAAGAACGAATTCAAATTAGATAAACAAGAATTTAAAATAGCTCAAAAAAAAAAAAAAAAAAAAATTTTTTTTTTTTTAATACAAATTTTTTCATATTTTATTTTATTTTATTTTATTTATTTATTTATTTTTTTTTTTTTGGCCAATCTTAAAATGACAAAGAAAATATAATATTTTTATTTTTTTTTGTCTTTTCGGGTGGTGAAACATTAAATTAATAATTTAATTTTTTATTATTTTTGTTACTTTTTAAGGGACGAAAAAATACTCGCTGTTTAAAATATATAATATATTTCTTCTAAAATAAACAAAAGCATTAACGCATTGTAAAAAAAATATGTAAAACTTGAGAAAAAGGGGAAAACGAACAATTGATGTCACTTATAACATTTTAACTAAATAAGGTTAGATTATGAATATCAAAAATTCAAAAATTAGTTGCAGAAATTTTTGTTTTGCCGATTTTGCCGTTAATTATTTATCGATGTGGTTCAGTCCGATGACCGATACAACATACTAATGTAAATTCTTTTGTATAATCAAATTTATTATTATATGCAGCTCACCTTGCATAATTCCATTTAAAGAATTCATCCCTAAATAAGGAAATTAGAAATATTTTTATGGATTTGATTGAAATTTTCCATAATAAACGCATCGAATGTAATACTAATCTTTTTTAATTTTTCGATTTTTAGATAAATTTGAATAATAAAAAAAAAATTTACTGTATTAGGAAAATGGTATAGTCACACGTGGTAACACGTAGTAAATTACATTTTTTTAGTGGCGTCCCGTGATATTTTATCGATCTACACGTTATCAAATCTATATTATTTGTCACATACCTCTCTATATTAGTCAGAGAACCCGAGTGATTTTTACTGATTTATAGATAAATTCAATTCTAATAAAGTATTATGTCCCATCATCTTTTTGGTTCCTAATAACGCCATATAATGATTTATTAAACGCCATATAATGATTCAAAATATGCAAATTAGGTTCTCTCCTTTAATGTTTGGCAGCTTTTCCTGTGCTACTATTTTTGTTGACCTATTAAAAAATATATCTCGGAGAATTCATTCCATGAATTCTTTTTTTATTTTCTCGATGCATTCAACAAGTTTTTCTATGTTGTATATGTTGTATGTATTGTAGAATTTTTCATCGATCACAAAAAAACCCGAAACCCATCGGAATTAATGATCAATAAAAAAATATTTGGGATGACAATGATAACAATGATAACAAAAAAGTTGACAACTAATATCGTTTTATTTATTTTTTTTTTTTAAAAAAAAAAATATTTACATTATTATTTTATAATTTTTTTTTTTTTGTTGTTGTTAAAATATTTAAAATATTTGTAATTAAATATTTTCGAAGAAGAATTTCTTTTATTATTTGTTTTATTATTTGTTTTTATAAAGATAAATTATTTTTTTAAAGTAAATTATTTTATATAAAAATAAATTATTTTTATAACGATAAATTATTTTTATAAAAATAAATATTGTTCATAAATATTGTTCTATAAAAATAAATATTGTTCCAAGTAAAAAATAAAACCAAAATATTCGAGAAAAATATTTCTCGTTTAATATATATATAAACATATAATTCGTTATATAAATTATTCTTTATATATAATTATTCGTTATATATATAAAATTATTCTTTATTTATAATTTATTCATGTTTGTCACCTTTTATTTACTCATTTATCTTTTATAAACAATTATCTTTTATTCTATAAAAAATTATTAAATTATTTTCTCCTTAATTATAATAACATTATTCTAATAAAATAGGAAGGAGCACGGACGGTAAATATTTATATTTATATATTTTATTTTTTTTTTTCAGTCTTAAAAACTTGTTTTTTTTTTCTTCATTTGATTTACATTTTTAAATTCTAAATATTCCTTTCATTGAAGCATGTCTATCTATATGATGCAACAATTTGTAAGGGACATCAATCAAAAATATGAAGAATATTCAACAACGAGAAACCAATCGTTATCGAATGTTTGACTTACTATTATAATGAACCAATCCCTAAAAATTCATCAATTGAATGCTCATGGCACGTACCCTAAATCAAAATCGTCGTGTTATTCGAATATAGATTCGTATAGATTCGTGTTAGATTCTTGTGCTTTTGAATAATATTGCAGATTACAGTATATTAATGGTAAATATCATTAAAAGAATTAAAAGAAATATGAAATCAAAAAATATATTAGTCAAAACTCGCGAGTTTTACTGAATCAATTTTTACTGTATATACAAAATTATTTCAATTTATTTTTTATAAATTCTAGATAAAATTTTGTATAATAATGATTTAAAGGCATTTAAAATTTCCAAGTATCTCTTTATTTAACACCGTGGGCATGGTACTTTGGTGGTTAAAAAAATCGAGAATTCGGGATTATTTTTAAGTGTCACCTACTCAATATCAATATGATATAACGATGTGGTACAACAGATCTCGCAGACAATATACCAGAACTTTTGCCTAATTATTATAGAAAACCATTCCTCTCAACTAGGAGTCGACGTTCCGCGTCCAGCATTTCTGGAACGCGTGTAACGCTTTCGCGTAGAATTCCTTCATATATTAATTACTCCATATATTAATTACTCCATATATATATATTAATGAAGGTATTGCATCTATAATTTCATTATCAAATAATTATTTATAATCACTAATTTTATGGCATTTATTCAGATAATCTTTTTTCCACATATAACTCCAGGTTTATCACTAGATTCAACCAGCATTTATTCAATCGGAATTTTATTGTAAAAAAGTTGATGCAGTTAATAGCGTACGAACAAACGTTTATTTCGATGATATAATTTTAGACGCTATGTCAGTAATTTTGATCTATTGTATAATTTGATACTTAATTGATAATATATATTTCAATAAAACATTCTTTAATAAAAAAAATTTCTTTTTCTTTATTCAGTTTTTTATAGTAAAAGATTTCGTTTATCCTATCACGATCGATCTTTCCAAAGATAATATTCAAGATCATTATTAGAAAGTTGTTTTACTACTTTATAAAATTTCAATATTAGCTTATAGTGTATAGTGAAATCAGCGTTATGATAGACCCTCTCAACGACTTTCTGGTTTGATAATACAGATCAAGAAAATCAATTGGACCTGGGTCCATTTCAATAGTGGTGGTAACCTATTGTATTTTTTTTTTTATATCCATAATGAGTAATCCAAAGTAGAGAGTACTCGTCTACTCGAAACGCGAAACATATGATAGCTTTAGAATATATCGCAGAATCTGTCTTACCTTTATAATGTTATTACATAAGTCATACTTTCATACGATAGCCAGTTTATTTCTAGCTAATCACAATGTTTACTCCTTGTATCATATCATTAAATAGAAAATCATCAGCTGCTTATGAAATCAAGGGTTCACATACTGTATTTATATATTTATCTTCCCAATAAGGGATCGTGATTAGATGTATCTCAAGATAAACATCCAATCGTCAAGTTATGAAATCAAGGGTCATATATTTATTTATTTATCTTCCCAATAAAGGTATCGTGATAAGATGTATCAAGATAAACATCCAATCGTCAAGGAAATCAAAGGTCATATATTTATTTATTTATCTTCCCAATAAGGGATCGTGATAAGATGTATCTCAAGATAAACATCCAATCGCATTCAATCGTCAAGTTATGAAATCAAGGGTCATATATTTATTTATTTATCTTCCCAATAAGGTATCGTGATAAGATGTATCCCAAGACAAACAAAAAATAATGAATCTTAATACTTTATTCATATGTCAATGACATCCAAAGGAAAAAAAAAATGAAAACTATACGGTATGAATCAAATTATTCAAATAATTATAATTCTATAGTGTTCACAATCGCCTTCTTTATTATTGCAATACTTTTTCACTCCTTTTCTCTTAATTGGTCATGACCGACCATTAAGTTGCAGAATAAAGAAGCTTTGTACCTAGCGGGAACGTTGCGTAACTACTAAAAAAGCATGCAAATTTGGAATAATTATAACTCTAGTGTCACAACCGCCTTCTTTATTGTTGCGATACTTTTCTATTAAACTCCTTTTCTGCCCATACCCAACGGCCGATAGCGGAATCATAACTTGCGTAACTACTAAAAAAGCATGCGAATTTGGAATAATTATAACTTTATAGTGTCACAACCGCCTTCTTTATTGTTGCGATACTTTTCTACCAAACTCCTTTTCTGACCATATCCAACGGCCGATCATTAAACTAGCGGAAAACGCATGCGAATTTGGAATAATTATAACTCTATAGTGTCACGACCGCCTTCTTTGTTGTTGCGATACTTTTATACCAAACTCCTTTTCTGCCTATAGTACCAACAGCCGATCATTAAAACCTAGCGGGAATGTAACAGTAATATGGATTTGTGTAACTGCTAAAAAAGAATGCAAATTTGGAATAATTATAACTCTATAGTGTCACAACCGCCTTCTTTTATTATTGCTATACTCTTCTATTGAGCTCCTTTTCTGCCCATACCCAACAGCCGATCATTAAACCTAACGGGAACGTAACAGAGATAAGGACTTGCGTAACTACCAAAAAAGCATGCGAATTTGAAATAATTATAACTACTGTATATGGTGTCACAACCGCCTTCTTTATTGTTACGATACTTTTCCACCAACCTCCTTTTCTCCGTCTATACAATTTATCAAGTTGCAGAATAAAGAAGTTTTTGTACCTAACGGGAACGTAAGGGTAATATGTATGGACTTGCGTGACTACTGAAAAGCGTGTGAATTTGGAAATCGTGTGATCTGCAATGCAACTATGAGGTGAGTTCAAATTTGTTACATTTTTATTTTTATTTATATGAAAACCCCCCCTGTGACCATTCCAATGAATTATAATTATAATAGATTACTAAATATGATAATTTCCGTCAATTTTATTAATTTTAGATATGTTTAAAAATAGTTCTATAATCAGAACTATAGATTTTTCTTTAAAAAAAAAAAAAAAAAATCATTAGTCATGTTATTTTTAAAAAAATAATTACGCAAAAAAAAAAAAAGATATATATAAATATATTTTGACATACAGTATACTAGTATAGTGATGTGGAAATTTTATTTGGTGATGAAAAGAAAATTTGATTGTTCTAGATCAAAAAGGATCAGGAGATATTTGACGATCTAACTTATTTAAATTATTTATTAGGTTAGTTTAAAAAAAATATATTCGGAAAGAATCTCTTGTTTCTGATATTTATTTATTAATCATTTTAAAAAAAAATTTTAATTTTCAGAACGTGATAACGTTTATTATTATAAGTTTAAAACCTTAAAATCGATCTTCATATTATTTATTCTACCGGAAACCGAACCACTTAAATTATTTAAAGAATCAAAGATTACAATTATCTTCTTTTTATAATTTCACTGAGGGAGGAAAGAATTGCAGAATAAAAGATTTACGGAATTAATTAATAATTGGTATTAGTATTTCCGTTACACGAAATCTACGAAGATGATTAAACATTTATTGTGTAATTTTATTCTATAAAAATTTTCTGGGAAAATCTCCGATAAATGATCATTTTTCTATTTGTATTCCAAGAAAACTCCGACATGTGATCAATTTTCTAAAAAATTTTTTATAGAGTTTACACTTAGATAATGAAATTTGAAAAGACCGTTGTCGTATTCTCAATGAATGGAAGAGTGAATATCATATCAACAAAAAAGTCCTTTACAAATTATAGAAAATGCCAATCGTTTTCTAATCAAGAGGAACTGCATTATTGTTTCGTTGATGCTATGGGTTATTCAATTACTTATGAAGTTGATTCTGAGAAAAAATCGGAAATTGATCAAGTGCGTGGAACTACACGAAATTCTGTACAATTATCCTCTTTATAATTTCTCTGGCGGGAAGAATTACAGAGTAAAGGATCACGGAATAAATTCACAGTAATTAATAATTGGTATTATTTCCGTCACACAAACTCTACGATGATGATTAAAATTTATTGTGTAATTTTATTTATAATTTACATTTAGATATATACAATGAAATATGAAAAGATCGATGTCGTATTCTCAATGAATGGAAGCATGAATATCATATCATCAAAAAGCCTTTTACAAATTATAGAAAATGTCAATCGCCTTCTAATCAAGAGGAACTGCATTATTGTTCGTCGATGCTGTGGGTTATTCAATTACTTATGAAGTTAATTCTAAAATTGATTAAGTGCGTGGAACTACGGGATATTCTTCTTGTATACTGTAAGTATCTATTTAATGCTTAATACTTTATATCACTAAATTTGACTAACGCAATAATATGTTTATTTGAAACCCGCGTGCCAGAGCATACCACCTCTAATTATTATAATTCTCCAATAACATAGAAGATGATACTTTGTTAGTGAATCTCGCTGGAGTGATGACTTAATTGGTCCGATTTGCAAATGAACAATCGTTGAGGTTCTCAATATAACCAAGTCTAACATCGCTAGTAAACTGAATCGAATTCTCTAAAGATTTCTATGAAAAAGAATGGAAACCTAATTAAAACGTTAATTACTCCTCTAAAATTGTATTTATTGTATTAGTATTTTTAATTGGTCAACATGATACAATCGTTCATCATGTGAGAGTTTCGACACTTTCTATTCTATTTCGTTTTAATTCAAAATTATTATATATTACTTCCAAGATTTTCTAATTTATTTTCCATTTTTTCCAATCTATTATAATTTTATAATTCAAAATTATAATTCATTAAAAAATTCCTAAATCTATCTTTAAACCTTTCATTCAGGTGCTGACAGGGAATTATAAGGGTAAGTTTAGACAATTTTAGTTATACTGTACTGTATATGTTAATTAGTCAATATTACTTACTACTAACACAATTTATATTTAGAAGAAGGAAGCAACGCTAGTGCAGAAATCGCAATATTTTATATATCACGCTCATTGCGACTTTTGTTAATAACCTTAGTCTATTCATCAATAGCATCAAATTTCAACCAAAATTATTGATAATTCAGTTATAATATTTTGCATTGTTTAAAATATAAAATATTTATTATAATATTGGACATTTTGAGAAAAATAATTTTACTAACTATGTGAAAAGGATTTAAATAAAACTAAGAAAAATTTATGAAGTGTAGATGGAATTGAAACATACATGCTGACCTTGAAACGGCTCCAAATCAGTTCAAGAATGGAATATTCACTTAGAGCATGATTGTTAAGTAGTAGTAGTGGTGATGAGTGGACGCTCTTTTAACTTTCTGAGCTCAGATATATTAATATATTACTCTAATTAAAAATTATAGAGCGTATTAATGTCATTTTATAGACTCACGTGATCGGCAATATTAATTCCGGCCAAAATCCCGCACTAGTAATGGGATTTGGAAAAATTACTTCTGGTTTACAAAGTCAAACGAAATAATGACGACACAATTCAGAAAAATCATCAGACACTATTAAAAAAATCAACAAACATCATATAATTCACAGTTCGACAAAAAAAAGACATGACTTCTCTAATTGATTTCCCCAGTCGAGGAGTACCGTACATAAAAAGAAATAATAACTAGTATAATGTATATTTTAATGATCCTTTTTTCTTAGAACTTTACCTAAAGAAGAAGAAGAAAGACGTGAATTTTAAAGATCTTTTCAAGAGCAATCTCTCTCGCAAGAAAACCAAGGCAACAAATTCACATAAGCAGCGGTCTTTCGCAGTTACTTTCATAAAAGTGGAAGAAAACCAGATTCGAATAAGGGCTAAACATTTAGGGTTATGCTTACTTTTTTTTTATTCGAATTTTATTTTTTAGAACCGGTATTTTAAATTTATATAGGTAAGTATAGGTAAGGGAAGTTTTTACTTCCAATTTTTTGTTTTTTTTTTAGTTTTTTTTTGTTCCCCTTCAGTATTCCAGGTGAATTTAATTAGTTACGTAATGTAGTAGATGAATGGGTTTACCATTAATGGGATGCACATGAGTTTAGCTCGCATTTCACTCTGACATAATGTAGGTATATGCCGCGATCATTACATTGGATCAGCTTATAAGTATTTGGTGGAGTTGGTCAAATTTTAGATTAAGTATATCTCATATGATCTAATTCGACTTCTTTTATCAATAAAATTACGTAAATTCGGTTCTTAAAAAAAAAAAAGAAATTGTTAACATTAGAGAATTGCAATTTATCCAGTTTTCTAAAAAAAATTTATACTGTGCATATTTATACAAGCTACGTGCACCAGCATAAAATACAGAGCGTGTTATATAATGATAATAATATATTCAATTCTTTATAAATGTCCCATTAGGACTATATGCATAATCAAAAATTTCAAAAATAATGCATTTGCATTTACATTTCATATAAGTTTAGGAATGAACTAAAAGGTGCTTTTATAAAGAATTAACTAGCATTTTTTTACCGAAAAGCATACTAGTTCTCGGAATAGGCGGTTGAAAATGAAACATAAAAAGCGGGACATATTGTGACTAATCTTCACAATTTTGTGCATGGCGCGACTGGCGCGTAGAATACAAATTATCATAAATTATATGATATTTTTACAAATTTGTTTTAGTGGTAAAAGAGTACAAATTAATTAACCGGATCATAGATGTAAAAGAAAACTAATTTATTTATCAAAAAAAAGGAATTATTCAAAGAAATCAGTATTGTTATTGGTAGTGGTGGTGTTTATTTTATAAGAAATAATAAAGTATGTTTTCGAGTTCGTTAATCCAGTTTACATCGACATCGTAATCTGCGATCTATACAAATCGGGCAATTAGGAAACATGTAGCGTATAGAGACCCTTGTGTGTAGCGTATGGTAATCTTTAGCTATGTACGTATGGTTGCACTGAGTGTACTGCACATACATACA
>QZLH01000007.1:263838-293148 GCA_003833135.1 Oehlia diaphana
ATATTGATATATTTTAAAAATTTTACAAAATAATTGCACAATTATTTTGAAAGCCACTGTATCTAGGTCTATAAAAATATTTCAAAAAATTGGCTATTTTTAGTAAAGTATTATATGCTGTTTTAACACTAGCTCAGCTGTACTGGCAATTTTTGCATAGTCACGTAATCACATTTTAATTTATCACTACAGTCACACCTTGGTCGAGTTTCACTGTTTATATTTATTTGAGAGATTTGGTTTTTTTGAATAGGCAAAAACTTATTTGTCACCTATTATTCATTACTGTTTATTTTCACGTGTTAGTGCATAACGCTGTAATGCGACCCTGTATGTAAAATTTTGCTAGTACATTAGGATAGTTGCCGTTTTAACATCATAAACTGCAGTGAGATATTGGAATAAAACCGCAGTAACACACACTTGCACAGCAAAAATTGCATAACATTTATTAACAAAAATTATGTTCCACTTTATTTTATAAAATTTATTAGTAGATCAAGAGTTGAAATCACATATGTGTATTTATATAGTTCAAAAAATTTACTGCACAGTGTTAATAAAAGGGTGCACTTAACTACTAAGTTTCAAGCTCAGAACTGAACTTGGGAATATATTTACAAATGGAGTATACTTATAAAAGATGCACTTAAAGAGAATTGACTGTAACTTTATTTATAAATAAAAATGGATAGTTACATATTAAAAGAAAAAGAAAAAATAAATAGTTAAAACTAAAGAAAAAAAGGCAAATTTTAATTAATAATGCAAGAAACTTAGATTTAAAATTTTTAATCTGATAAAACATATTAATAATGTATTATTAAATACTTAGAAAATAAAATAAAAAAGTTAAAAAGACAAAAAAATAAGGGTAAATTAATTTATTTACAGATAATATTTAATTATTTTTCAGATATATATTCTATAACAAATAAAGTTCAATTTAGATTTTAGTAAACAGATTAATTAATGCCAAAAGAAGCAGATTTTAAGTAAATAAAAAGTTTATAATTTCTACTAAAACTTCAAATGGGTCAGTTTGGTCTAAATTATAGACGGTTTAGATTAGAACTGAAATCTGTAAGAACTGAACCAAAAAACTGGCAATTAATCTGATTTTTAAAAAAATGTGAAAAATTAAATAACCAGAGATCTAGTGATTATACAAAGTTGAGCCATATATCATTGGATTTCTTGCAATAAGACATGTCAAATGGTAGTAAGATCGCATCTCTAGTATTAATAAATCACAAGTTAGATCACACTAAATATTTTACATAAAATTAACATTAGAAATTTATCTATTGATGCTAGAGACATGATCTTACCACCATTCGACTCATCTTAGTGAGAAGAATCCAATAAGCCCTAATTTGTCTTTGTACAACTATTGCACAATAAATAAATGCATGTATCAGCATTTTAATTTTTTAATGCTCAAAAATTTTAAAAAATGCGAAATTTGACATTATTTACCATCCAATGATCATACACAGACGAATTAATATTCATTGGATTTGTCTTACTGAAACGCATTAAATGGTGGTAAGATCATATCTCTAGCATCAATAGATAGATTTCTAATGCTAATTTTTTATAAAATATTTGGTGTCATCTAACTTGTGATCTATTAATACTATATATGAAGTCGAAATTAAAGACCAAAAGTAGAAATATTTTGACTTGGGAAGGTCAAAAGTCAAAATTAAAGTCAAAATGGTTGAAATTACATCATAGTCATGTGATTTTTATAATTATAATTTAATATAAAATTTTAAACGTGAATAACTCTGTCAATATTGATGCTACAGATACGAAATATATATCATTGGAATTCTCTCGATAAGCTGAATCTAACCATATAAAGATCATAAAATTGAATCACTGGATGCGAAGTTCGTTAACTTTGAATTTTAATATTATTGTTTACTATAAAATCACATGACTTTGACAAAATTTCAACCATTTTGACTTTTGGAGAGGCTCAAATCGAAATTATTTTGACCATTTTGACCATTTCAGAGGTAGAAATTAACCAATTTCAGTTTCATGTATAATCAATGCTAGAGACACAATCTTACTATCATTTGACACGTCTCATTGCAAAAAATCCAATGATATATGGCTTAACTTTGTACAATCACTAGATCTCCAGTTATTCAAAATTTTGCATTTTTTTAAAAAATCAGATTAAACTGAACTGAACTGCCAGTTTTTCAGTTCTAATTCTCGAACTGAACTAAACTAAATTTTGAGCTGGTTTCAGATCAGTTCTCAGATTTAGCCCAAACTGTTCAAAGCTTTAATTTCTACTTGAATAAAAGATATTATATCTTTTACTTAAATTTGCATAAATAAAAAATATAGAAATATATTTAATAAATTTATAAAACTAATTAGAAATAAAATAAATTGGTATAGTGCAGAACTTCTATACTTAACTACTTATGTATAGTAACAATTGATTGATTATAAATTTCTAAAAAAAAAAATTTTTATATTAAAGTAAAAAATTTAACTGATAATTTTTATGAATATGATTATTAGCTTTAAAAATTATCAGTTATTTTTTTCTAAATTAAATTTTAACTAAGTTTTAGCTGTTTAAAAATCTGTAATTTAAATATACTGACTTAATTTAATTAAAATTGAAACTACTTTACTAAAAATGGCTAATTTTTTGAAATATTTTTATAGACCTAGATACAATGGCTTTCAAACCAATTGTGCAATTATTTTGTAAAATTTTTAAAATATATCAAAATATTTTTAAGGTATTTTTGAAATTAAAATATCAAAATAATATCAAAGTTAATTAAATTATAATAATAAAATAATTAATAAATATATTAAAAAATTATTGTGATATTATTTTGAGATATTTTTATAAACCTAAATACAATACAATTACAAAATAATAACAAAAGTATAATAAAAACATTTTGATATATTAAATATATTTTAGTAGTATTTTAAAATTATTACAAAATCATTTCAAAAAATTGGCCATTTAGTCTAATTTTTGCATTACAGATTTTTTTTAGCCACATTTACTAATGTAATATTAATTATTATTTTACTTCAGATTTTTTTTTCAATATGCTATTAAAGTGGAAATGTGTCATAGTAATTTTATGTAGATCATTTTGTAGATCTCTTGATTTTTTGATTTTTTTGATTTTTTTGATTTATTTGATAAATCTGATAAATCTGATAAATTTGATTTATTTATTTTATTAATTTTATTTATTTTATTTGTTATATTTTATTTATTTATTATATTTATTTTATTTTATTTATTTATTATATTTGTTTTATTTATTTTATTAAATATTCTTAATTTTTATTTTATTATAAATAATGTTAGAATTTTATCAAGTTGAAGAGTTAGTTAGTTAAGTTAAACAAGTTAAGTGAATTAGTCAGAATTGTATCATAATTTTTGAGTTATATAAAAAGAGTATTATTTCCAGTAGTATAATTCAAGATAGTTAATTTTGCAACTAAGAGATTATTTATATTTTTCGTTATATTTAAAATCTTACATTATTTTTAATAAAAACCTATTTTTTTTAACTGAACATCTAATATTATTTTACGTAATTAAATTATGATCAACTTAAGATTTTCCATTAAATTAAACTCTAATTAACCTGTTAAAGCGTTAAAGTTTTTCAGTCGGTTTTAATCGTTGACAGGATAACAATGCTAAAAAAAAAAAAAGTTCTAATATTGCAAAAAAAAAAATCAATAAACAAAATTATTTAAGTATAGGTTAATATCATGTTATAAATAATGATATTTAAAAAACAGTTTAAATGATAAATTTATAAATAAAATAATTCAAAAATTAAGTAATTTACTTTAATTTGGTCAAAAAATGCATATGCATATAATAAAATATAAATCTCATTCTTTACAGAAACTTAACATTTTTAATCAATATAGAATCGATATCGTTAAGTTTATCTTAACGGTATCATTTTGATATCATTTTGATATTATTTCAATATCGATATAATATTGAAATAATATCAAAATAATAATTAAAATGATATTGAAATGATATCTTTAAATTAAACTTAAATATATTGTTTCGATGTCATTTCTATTATCATTTTAATATCATTTCAATATTAATTTAATATCAATATGATATCAAAATTATAATACTTTATTTTGATATTATATCGATATTATATTGATATTGAAATGATATTGACATGATATTAAAATGATATCGCTTGAAAATTTATAATTTCTGTAAAGAGTTATCATATACCTGATTTATCAATTATCAGTTTATAATAAAATATAACTGATAAACAAATATATTATATAAATTTTTATATCATATAATTAATAAAATCCTAATTTCTGATTGGCTAATATATGTATCATATGATGCTTACATAATCTAAAAAATTGAGACTTTTTTTTTATTTTTTAAATCGATTCCTTTTAATAAATAAAGTTTAATTCTTTTTATAAAATTAAAATTTAATCATAGAATTAAATTTTATTTAAATTTTTTTAAGTTCCTATTATAGAGGTTCTGCACCGTAGTTATTAGTTTATATAATATTTTGAAAATATAACAGATTGTAATAAATGTAATGATCCTGAAAAGGTTAAATAAAACTTTTTTTTTCTGAAATTATTTTTAAAATTTTTTTTTAGTTTATTTATTTTATCTGTTATATCTATTATTTCCTAATTTTTTCCCTTTATTTTTTCTTTATCTTTTTTATTTTTTTAATTTTTTATATATTTTTTTGTAATAAATCTTATAATAGATTATTATAAATATAAACTAGGAAATGGGAACCATTGTAAATCTGGAGCGAGGTATCATTAATTATAAATAAAGATGTTAACATATATCAAAAATGGTAGCAATTTTCTACTAATTAGCAGCATAACGCCTTGGAATTCTGGTAATTTTCTGCTAATAGCAGCATAACACCTTGGAATTCTGGTAATTTTCTGCTGATTAGCAGCATAACACCTTGGAATTCCAGGACAGAGAAACTCATGTGATTGAAAATTTACATGTTATTTCCATAGATCATCACAATGCATAGATATATATAGTCCTTCGCTTCGCTCTGAACAAATAGATATAAAAACTTAAACCTAATAGTTTTTATCCTTAAAATACCTAATAATACTTTTAGTACTATCTATTGAATACTATTCTAATATATTTGAAATTTTAATACCTCTATAAAAAGGAAGTATCTTAATATTAAAGGTGAAATAATTACTATCCTTTTCAATAGCTATGTTACATCATAAAATTATATATAATATTAATATAACTGCATAATTTTTTTATTATATATAAATCAATAATATGAAACAGAATAATAAAAATTTATTAGTACAGAAAATTATTAGTATACTTAGAACTAGTATATAAAGATTTGACTATACAATATATTAATTCATTATATTAGTTTTATAAGAAACTTTCTTTTTTAACCAATAAAATTTAATTATACATATACTGTAATACTAATTAATAAAATGTTTAATTTTATGTCATATATTTTACTTAACCTTCTAAAATATTAGCCAATATCAAAACTCAAAACTATGATTCCAGTCAGATTACAATTTAAAATTTGTATAATGGGACCAAAAGATATGCAATTGCCATTATATATAAGAATATAATACTTGATAAAAAATGAGGAATTCTGGTGATGATGTAAAGATAAAAACAAAAATCCTGAATATTCCAGCTTGGCCAACATCCATTGTTGTTCCTGTTAACTTTTTTTAATACATGATTTATATTATATTGCATTTACTGCATTTAAATTGGCTAAATAAATTCCGATCTCACGTGATCTGTGATCACAACCGTTATTCTTATTTTACATAAGATGATGTATACTGTACATAATAAAAATTATAAACTGAAATGAATATATATATATACATAATTGATTATTTTTTAAAAAATGTGATGATATGCCGTATGATGCTTTGTAACATCGTTCATAATAATGTACAATAAACTCATTATCTTTATTTGTCCTTTCCAAACAAAGTTTTAACAAATGTAGATACTCTACTGAGACGTTTTTCATCGACCACTTCATTACCAAGATTTTCTTTTTCAACTTGACTAAATCCATTCGATAATCCAGTTTCAATCTTCTGACTAGTTCTAATTGAACCATTTATTCTCAAGCTTTGACTAGTTCGACTAGTTCGACTTATTCGACTAATCCTTCTTGAATTATCTATTGTTGTTTCTCTCTTAACTTGAAAAACTTCATAATCATCTACATAAAACACACCTTTTGGTATACCATCAAGTTTAGGATAAGAAGATGGATTGCTACCAATCCAAGTACAATTATAATTATATAGATCATTGAAACCGAATATATCCGAATTACAAATTATGGATTGTGGATTACCATTACTATAACTTATATTTGCAGATTGAAGTTTTCTTCTATCTGAAAATTTGAATATATAACTATTCATTGCTGGTTTAGTAATACCACTTGAATCCCATCCAAGTGGATTAAATCCTCCAACTATTTTTTCTGAATCACTGATTTTTATTACAATAAGAGCGGCCCCTTTATTGTCACATTTCGCATGAAAATCTTTAGGCGTACTACCATCTCTGCTAGCTTTGTAAATAAGATCAAATTTATGAGTAATGTTTCCACTACATCTATCAATCCAATTCGAAAAAAGTGTCACATGTCTTCTATTAATTATTGTAGAATCAGGTCGAGGTTTTAAACGTCTCGGCATATGCATAGTAGGAGTTGGTTCGTATCTAGTATTTAAATAAAATTTTAAAATATCTTCTCTTAGCTTGTGGGGTAATATATCTTCATAACGTGAAAGTTTATGAAAGTAATCATTAGATGATATTTCAAAAAATTCAATTAAATGAATAAATCTACGAAGAATGGTTCCAACGGGGATGATTTGATTTAAATTAAATGCTTGTTGTCTCGTATTTTGTGCTAATACCCAATTAATTAAAATATCCCAAATTTCAGATTCTTTTAAATTTAAATCATCTTGTTCTAGAATAGTTTCCAATAAATAATCGGGAAGATTAGTAAATTTATCAGATTCGAACAAAAATTCAGGATTAGAACATATTATTTTCACACAAATTTTTTGTAAATTAACGATAAATTCACAATCATGAATGACTAGAAGAATTCCAAACGGGTCACTTTGTATGAACCTTTGATGATTTTTAATTATAAAATCTTCAGTAATTATAACTAATCTTTTCAACATGAATTTATTAGAAGCAGATATAATATTTAAAAGTACGGGACCAGAGTTTTTATCAAAATTAATGTGACCGGTATAAATATATCTAATAAAAAAAAAAAAAAGAATCAATTTTATAATAAACACGTGAACTACATTAATTTATATGTAAATTAATAATTATAACAACTTACTTTAGAATAACCTCAAAAGCTTGAGGAAGAATCTTTGGTTCCTTAATTATATATTTTCCATTTTCTTTTATATCGATAAATTCATTAGAGAATTTGTATTCAAAATATTCGGATCTACAACGTAAAATAATAGAATGCGCATGAAATTCTTTAAAGTTATGACCTTCCCCAACATGAATAATAACATTAGATTCCGTTTTTTTTTCTAGCAGGTTTCCAAAAGATTCAGATATTTCAGATTCAAGTTTAATATATGATGGTGACATATTTGTAAGTTCCCTGCTCACGGAAAGAAGAGAAAAAGAAAATTAATTATTTTAATTCATTTTTTCTCGTATTTGAAATAAAAATGCAATGCACTACAGCATCTTAAAAAACCAATCGAATCGTTACATTAAAAATCTGGTTTTATTTAAAGCCAAATTTAATTTGTGTTACTCGGATGATATGAAAATCGAAATTTTCGCAATCGTATGTGATTCACAACAAATTGATACTTAAAAACTTTCGTATTATATGGTTATTTCCAAAATATTTATTACGGCTTTGTGCTCATGTAGGCTGTATAAATGATCAACCAAATTGGGTGAATTGTATGGATATATTTTTACGATTTTAATATTATACTGATGCATGTGTGATGGAAAATTCTTTTGTAATCTGCAATCAACGACAATGTCTATCTTACCAAATTCGGGTAAATCTGGAGGTGTTTAGTGTACAAAAGAGGGTGTCTAATAAATAAAACTTTTAATATGGAAAAAAAGCGTCAAAAATGATTTCCTTAAAGGAGTTAAGTTTTTAATGATTTTTATTATCTGTTATATCATTTTTCAAACCTACAGTACCATGTTCATGGATCTACAAGCACGCCAATCAATATCTAAATATTTGTATCATTCTAGAATTTTCGTGAAATGTTTGTTACTTTTTAAACATCTTTCAAATTCCAACGTGTTGATTAAAAAAATGGATTTCATGATGTTACGCATATGTTATTTGTATATCCAAACCAGTTAAACCTTACGAAAAAAAAAATTGTTCGATACGTTCCGAAATGTCGTTAAATTAGTGCGTACGCTTTCTGCACGGAGTTTATGACAATAAACATTATATGTAAATAAACAAGCCAAGACTTTATTATTGAATCGTAACTTGATCCGATAATTCCGATATGTATCACCCTATTAATAAATGCCTGTTCTACCAACAAATATTGTAACTACAAATAAAATAGATAATGGTGATAACGGTTTGAATATTTGAGATAATACTCATTTGGTATTATTAAAATTTATGTGCGAACCTAGATAACGAAAATAATTTATAATATTTTAAGCCACCTCTTGGAAGTTATTGTCTGAATTATACATAAACATATAATTATTTCGGCAGAATCAATTAAAAAGTCCGTAAAAGTGCATTACTAAACATGAACAGAATTGGAAAAATCTTTATTCATGCAGATTTCAACGATGATTCTGAGCTACAAGCTGAGCTACATGTACATAATTAGGTAACAGGAAAGGTCAAAAATTTTATAATAGCTTACGCAAGGCTTTTATTAAGATAAATAAGCAAGTTCGACATGTGACCACAAAATAACAAAATCACTAAAATATGCCTAAGTATATAATTCACCGCTCCCCTGTCCTAAGTGTAAATCAACCCTGGAAGATAACGCTCACATCACCACATGTCCGACACAAAGAAAACATTCATCAACTTATTAAAGGAACATAGTGATTCCTCTTTCACTTCCATTATTTTCTTAGGCTCAATAACGAATGGTCATCCGATATCTCTTTTAGCACGAAATTATATTCCAAGGGATCAGTTGTTTAATTTACTATATTGGAAAGAAACATGCAAGACAACAACTTTTAATTTCTTTTGTGAAGCTTCTTTATTGAAGAACTTAATACATTGATATGGAAACCCGTAATACTTTATTTAATGAATGGGAACGTTACAAAAAAGCAGAAATTTATTATTGATCACACTTGGATAAAATTTGATTCTATGATTGTAATTTTATAAAAAGAATTAAACTCTATTTATTAAAAAAAAAGTCTCAATTTTTTAGATTATGTAAGCATCACGTGATACATATATTAGCCAATCAGAAATTAGGATTTTATTAATTATATGATATAAAAATTTATATAATATACTGTATTTGTTTATTGTATTTCATTATAAACTGATAATTAATAAATCAGGTACATGATAATGAGATTTATATTTTATNGACGCAATTTCGACCATTTCGACTTTTGGAGGGGCCCAAGTCGAAATTATTTCGACCATTTCGACCATTTCAGAGGTAGAAATTAACCAATTTCGGTTTCATGTATAATCCATATGTCATTAAAAAGGTCATATGTAGGAATAATAAATTCCTCATATTTATTTATGAATTTATCATATTCTTTCCTTCTGTAATCATTATTATATTTATTAAATCTATTCAATTAATAATCTATCCAATGGGTATCTTTGGCAATAAGGAAATCCTGATCTTTACCGTCTAATACTGCTAGCACTGCATATAATACTCTGAGTCTTATACAAGAAACCTATTTTAAAAATTGAGCAATATCCAGGGGTACTTTATTAGATACTGAGTACTATAAACGGTAGGATACTATAAGTGGGGTATTATACTTTAGGGGTATTTTATAACACTTATTTATGCTATACAACTGATCTTAAAATATATATAAAAATAAATGAATGCTGTTCAATTGCAATTTTTACAGATTTTTCATGCTCAAAATAATTTTTTATGTTGAGAAAAATTGCAGAATAACTTAGTATTTGCAGTATATTTGATAATTGTAAAAAAAGGAGGTTTTATTACCGTAAATAAAAATTGAGTTAGATAAGCGTACAGTATGGCTAATCCTAAAAGTATAATATACTGTAATAAATGGATTTTATTTTAAAATTGTTGGGAGAAATTTTTATTCAGAAAAATCTAGAATAATTTAATATTCTGTATTCAATAATCATTAAAGGAGGAATAAATATGCTAAACATCTGATTATGAAGTAATACTACTTACAATTCTTACATTTTCAGAATGACTATTTTATATTTAAAAAAAATAATCATACTTATTAAATACTGTTATAGAAACTGTTAAAACTGAACATTTTAATTATTTAGATGTATAGATCATGATAGTAACTGAATCTTATTTTAGGAAGAGTTGGAAATATAATTTTCTTTCTACTAATTTCACATTTTATAAAATTTCTTTACACTTTTAGAAAAATATTAAGAAATTTTTATAAATTTATATTTTCAGAAATATGGTTCATGAAAATTTTCATAAATGTTATGCTAATGTTACAATAAAAAGATGTTACTAGTGGTTAGCACGGAAGAAACTAATGGTGATTACATATTATGAACAAGGTCATAGCAAATGATCAACTGCAGATAAATTTAATATTAAGTCTAAACAATTTCAGAAATGAATTAGTAATAAAAAACACTTTTTAAAAGTAACTTCTTTTAAAAATATTATTTATAAAAGTTAAAAAAAAAAAAATAATTTAAATTTTAAAAAATATACTAATTTGTTCAAATATAAAATATGACTTTGCAAAATCAACATAATTTGCTAAAACTCATAATTATGACTATTAATTAATTTCAATCAATTTGCTCTATCTAAAATTATGAGTTTAATCTAATTTTGATTGAATTTGCTAAAACTTAAATATGAGTTATATATGTGATATTTGGAATCCTATTTCAAGTATATTAGTTTTAAAAAGATAGTAAAAAGATTGGAGAGTGATGTAAAGATTTTAGAAACTAAATTAGAAGATCTGGATAAATATGTAGATAGGAAAACTGTAGTTGACTTAATATATAAAATTACTTTTTACTAAATACGGTGCAGAACCTCTATAATAGGAACTTAAAAAAATTTAAATAAAATTTGATTTTATAATTGAATTTTAATTTTATAAAAAGAATTAAACTTTATTTATTAAAAGGAATTGATTTAAAAAATAAAAAAAAGTCTCAATTTTTAGATTATGTAAGCATCACGTGATACATATATTAGCCAATCAGAAATTAGGATTTTATTAATTATATGATATAAAAATTTATATAATATATTTGTTTATTGTATTTCATTATAAACTGATAATTGATAAATCAGTATATGATAATGAGATTTATATTTTATTATATGCATATGCATTTTTTGATCAAATTAAAATAAATTACTTAATTTTTGAATTCTTTTATTTATAAATTTATCATCTAAACTGTTTTTTAAATATCATTATTTATAACATGATATTAACCTATACTTAAATAATTTTGTTTATTAATTTTTTTTTTTGCAATATTAGAACTTTTTTTTCTTCTTAGCATATTGAAAAAAAAATCTGAAGTAAAATAATAATTAATATTACATTAAATATGGCTAAAAAAGATTTGCAATGCAAAAATTAGACTAGTCTCAATTTTAATTAAATTTGTCAGTATATTTAAATTACAGATTTTTAAACAGCTAAAACTTAGCCAAAATTTAATTTAGAAAAAAAATAACATAATTTTTAAAGCTAATGATCATATCTATAAAAATTATCAGTTAAATTTTTTACTTTAATATAAAAAAATTTTTTTTTTAGAAATTTATAATCAATCAATTGTTATTATACATAAGTAGTTGAGTATAGAGGTTCTGCACTATACTTCTGTCACATACTTGTAACTTCCTACATTTAGGCCCCTACTATGATCATAGGAACAATATAGGTTTTATTAATACAGGCATCCTTATCTTATAGAAGGAGTGTATAATCTTAACATATACCTGGCGGTTAGAGCTTTGAACAGGTCGGGTTGGATCAGGTTACCTGGTTAACCTGAACCAAAATTTTTTTTCAGGTCAGGTTGAGTCAGGTAAACCGTTCTGATCCGATTCGATCCATTTGACCTGAAAGTATTTGGGTCACTTCGGGTAACTCAGGTTACCAAAGTTTTATTATTAAATATTATAAAAAAATATTTTGTAATGTTTTTACTTTTTGTTTTTATATATAAAATGCCAAAACTATTTGTTTTGGCATTTTTCCTTTTGATTTTACATGTAAAAATGCTGAAACTGATAGTTTCGGCATTTTTTTTTTTGATTTTACATGTAAAAATACCAGAATTATTAGTTCTGGCATTTTTTTTTGATTTTACATGTAAAAACGCTAGAATCATTAATTCGGTGTTTTTCTTTTTGATTTTACATGTAAAAATGCTGAAACTGATAGTTTTAGCATTTTTTTTTGATTTTACATGTAAAAATACCGAAACTGATAGTTTCAGCATTTTTTTTAATTTTATATGTAAAAATACCAGAATCATTAGTTCCAGCATTTTTCTTTTTTGATTTTACACGTAAAAATGCCAAAACTGATAGTTTCAGCTTTTTTTTTGATTTTACATGTAAAAGCATCAGAATCATTAGTTCTGGCATTTTTCTTTTGATTTTACATGTAAAAATGCTGAAACTAATAGTTTTGGCATTTTTTTTGATTTTATATGTAAAAATGCTGGAATTATTAATTCTGGCATTTTTTTTTGATTTTACATGTAAAAATGCCAGAATTATTATAAGTTTCAGCGTTATTTAATTTATTTGACCCAGATATATGTCAGGTTAACGGGTCAGGTCAGGTATTGACTAGCACTGACCTGACATGTATCAGGTCATGAATTTGATGACCTGACCTGAATATTTTGGGTTAACCTGTCAGGTTACCTGATCTGTCAGGTCAGGTTTTGGAGCTCTACTGGTGGCCTGAGTTTAAGAGTTATGCATGTTGTCACTGACATCTGCCACCTATCAATAAAATCTTTCATATTTAAATATATTATTATATTTCTGCTTGATTTATAATCATAAATTCTCTTTAACTGTGACATCTTTTGCTACGAAGGTTTATATTTATTTCTCCTTATAATTCACGATTAATAACTTACAATAAAATAAAATAAAATAAATATAAAAATTTAAGGCAAACCATATTACTTTTTATAAATATAATACTTTAATTTAAGCAAATTATTAAATGTACTTTTTCATCATAAGAAAAGCATACAAAAGAATTGAAATAATTCATTAATATATTAAAATAATATTTTATTCTCCTTAATTTTCATTATTAAAAACAATTTTTATTAAACGAAACTAAAACTAAAAATATTTTCTTTTCTTTTTTTTTCATTATTTTCCTTTTTCAAGTTCGCTCATTCACAACTACTGTTTTTCCTTAAAAGTTCGCTCTCTAAAAGTTCGCTCAGATTTGTTTCTGAACTTCCTTTAATTTCGTCTCTTTTTATTTCACCCTTCTCGTTTCTTTCTATTTTATATTTTATTTTATGCATTATTTTCTATTTTACATGTTATCTTTCTATTTTATGTGTTATCATTCTATTTTATGTGTTATTTTTATAATCTATTTTATGTGTTTATATTATCTTTTATATATATATTTTTTTAATATTATATTTTATCACAGGTCGAAATGTGAAAAATCAGGCATCAATCAGGCACCAATCAGGCACCAATCAGGTAGCTGATTGGTGACTGATTGGTGACTGATTGGTGACTGATTGGTAACTGATTGGCATTTTCGTTAAATACTGTTACCAATCAGGCAGTTTGCTAACTTTTGATCCAGTAATCAGAAAAAGATGAAATATAGTTCATTGGAATCGTCTCAATAAGACGAATCTAATGGTAGTAAAATTGTATTTCTAGGATTAATAATTGATAAGATATTAAATAAAATGTAAAAATAAAAAAATATTATTTATATTTTATTTAGTATCTCATCAAGTATTAATCCTAGAAATACGATTTTACTACCATTAGATTCATCATATTGATTTGATTTCAATAAACTATATTTCATCTTTTTCTGATCACTGGATCAAAAGTTAGCAAACTACCTGATTGGTGACAGTATTTGGCGAAAATACCAATCAGTCACCAATCGGTCACCAATCAGCTACCTGATTGATGTCTGATTGGTGACTGATTGATACCTGATTTTTCACTTTTCGACCTGTGTATTTTTTCTTTTTCTTTCTTATTATCTTAAATATTCTGTTGTAAAGAAAATATTATAAAGAAAATAATTTTAAAATAATCTTATAAAAAATAAATCTATTTTTATGACTCATAATTATTCCTATTAATTGTTCCTATTGATGAACTTAGTAAACCAGTTATTATATCAGAATTTATTCCTATTGTTAAATATAATAAACCAGTTTCTATCTTGAAAATGATCAACATAATTCATCTAATTTTCATTATTTATTTTAATAAATATTACATCATACAGATCATTCCATTTCCTACATGTTTATCTTCCTGGCTACTAATCATTTACTCATGTCACGTGATTTCTTTGGCTAATCATTTATCCTTACCTATTCGATATATCGTCTCTTTATATTACTTGATTATCTTAATACTTATGGTTACAATATGCACGTGTATTAATTCTGGCCAGTTCTATACATTAATATCGTACACTCCAGTGTACGTTAAGAAACCCCTAAAATTCTATCCACACGTGACCGGTGATGTTTAAAGAGACATGAAAAATATTTTTTCACCACTAAAAATTTTCAAGTCCCCAGAATACTTATAAAAAAATGAAAATAGTGGATGTGATGCAGGATGATATTTTATGCAGGTTATGTGGAGGTGAAAAATCTTGGGGCGATGTTGAGAAAGATTGCTTGTGAAATTATAAGCACTTCTTTTTCTTTTTTTTTAAAAAAAAATAATGATATGTTGGAAGTACATTTAGACTTTCAAATTTTTCAATTCCAATACAGTTAACTTTTGGTATAATGAACTATCTGAGTTTTCACATCAAATTCACTAAAATAAGTTAATTGGTGATCTGTAAATTAAGTAGCGAAAATAATAATAAAATTTGACAGAAATTTATTAATTAAAAGTTGCATTTTTGAATGTGAAGTTATTCATGAATTTCGCTAATTAAATGTTTAAATAACGCTATTTTGCTTTAATAAAATGGTTTTTTACAGTTTTCTAACCAATCTCATGTAAAAAAACATAATATAACGTTAGAAAAAGTACAATTTTAAGAAATTTGAAATTTGAAAGACAAAAACTAATTTTATTATACCATATCAGAATCCCAGAAAATACTTATATATGTAAGATACCAAGGTGCTTAGCCAACATAGAAAAATTTTATGATATAAGAATTTTATAATACTTAATTTTAAAAAAATTTTATTTTATATAAAATAATTAAATTGCATATTTTTGGTATTATTTTAAAATACTAAGAGTTTTTAATTGCTTATTATTCATATTTATAGAACTTTTTAAAATATTATATATTGAATTTATATTTTATTTTCATTAACGGTGATTTTACTTTCAATTAATTTTGTATTACATTTCACAGTTTTATATAAATACATAAACAAATATTTTTTTTTGATGAAATTTCAGTTTTTTTTTCAATGTTTTATTAATTATCTTTCAATAGTATCTTTTATTAATTTTTATTAAACTTAGTGCATCATTTTAATATAAAATTACTATATTATACATGTTTATTTTATTAAATAAAATTACTGTAAATATGTTTTACTTTAAAATATAATTTTACTACTCACCACTTTGGTTATATCAAATTACCTTTTATGCTTAAGTAAGGTTATTCAGCAAGTTAAATCTACTTGTATTTTAATTTTCATGAGGCTAAGTATGATATTTATATAGAAAAGCATATTTTTATAACAGTAATAATTTTTAAAATTTTTACTTTTTTATTTACAACTAGAGGTTGGAATTGGCTTTATTTTTACAAACTGGTTTTATTGATATTGTGAAAATTGAAATCGGTTATAAACCAATTATATATTAAAACTGGTTTAATTAAACTGGTTAAATCGATTTAACTGGTTTTAATATTAATAATTAATAAGCGAAGATGATTAATGAATAATAATTTTTTTATTCATTTGCATTGTTAATTAAACAAATAAAACACTCTTTTTTAAAGCTATTATTCCCATTAATACTTATTACATTACTTAATACTTATTATTAATGCTATTATTTACTATTATTTATTATTACTACTATCTACTAAAAATGTTAAATTGTTAATATTATTATTAATTGAAATTATTGAATTATTCGAAATTCGAATATTAAATGTAAGTAAAATTATTTAAAATTTCATAAAAATATTTCCTTTTTTAACCTTCTTGTGGTGGAAACATCTCAAAATGGGTGTTAAAAATAAAACTTTGTTCACTAAATCAGGTGCTAAGCGTGTTCTTTTTGCCGAAATATGATTACTGGCATCCAAAAACAATCGTTCGCTGGGCACTAAAGTCACTGGAATTGAAAGATATTTTCTTGCAAGTTGTGCTAAGGTAGGAAAACTATCCCTATGATTTAACCATCACATTAAAGAGTCATTCTTAACCCTAATATCCTGTAACTTTACATAACATGACACTTCATCTTCCTCTTCTGTGTTTGATTGTGTGAAATTCCCTTCTAGATCGCTAAACAGATTATCATTATCATCGTTGTTCTTCTCAAGACTCCTATATTCAATGTTATCTGAAACACAAAGATTTATTTTCAGCTCATTGTATAGCTTTTTTACCAATTGATTAGCCCTATCTCGTTCACTATTAGTTGATCACTTAAAATGTTTAAATCGGGAATCGAGAAATGTAGCAATTAAAGCAATATCTGTTGGAATAGCCCATAATTCATCTAATGACAAGTATATTGCAGCTTGGACTTTTTCAAGCAAATTTGTTGTATTAACTGGTAGTAAATCTTCCATCTTGTTTGTATTTTTCACAACACTTTCAGTTTGAGTTTGTTTCCTGCTAGATCCCTGCTGAGTTTATCCCCGTCCTTGACCATGAGCACTTATCCTTTGATGAAATTGGCGGTGTGCATATTGCCATTGTTGACGGGTGCCAGCATCAGGTATATTATTATCAGTCATTTCGTCATTATCATTTTCTTCATATCCTTTATTATAGACGAGATTCAGATAGGTGTCAACTGTTTCATTTTAGTCTGATCTTGGAGCAAATTTTTTCTTAAGTGATTCCATATATGGGTGAACGAGATTAAGTGTTGGATAGTTGGCACCACACAAATGCCTAGTTACAATTTCGATCGGTTCTAATAACTTTACAACTTTTTGCAAAAATCTACAATGTAAATAAATAAAAATGATAATTGATTAATAAATAGAAATATGTTTTTTTCTTGTTTAACTTTAAACCAAAAGAACTAATTAAATAATAAAAAAAAAACATTACTTCTTTTCTCCAACCGATAAACACAGATGTTCTAACTTTTCATCTTTTTTTTGGGAGACACAATCTGATTTGGAAAGTAATGAAGTTGAAATGAATCTTATTGAATTATGTAATTTCAAGAGACGTTTTCAAGCTAGGTAGGTGGAGTTCCACCTCATTTTTACATCCGTTAAAAGGTCAAGAGGACTTTGAACATCTTCTTCAGCTTGATTGGATTCATTTTGCTCTTTTTGCGCTTCATGTAAATGTTGAGCTTGTTTAGAAAATTGGAAAAAAACTTGCAAATTTTTAACATGGTGATATATGACTTTACATTGCTTCAATCCTTTTTGAACTGATAATTGTAACGTATACGTGGCACAAGGTTGACGTTCTATACTGCTAATATGATTTGTATTTAACAATAGTATTCCCTTGACCATATTAGCTCCATTGTCTGTGACAATAGTAAAAATTATTGTCTTAAGTTGCTAAACACCAATTATTCTAAATAACTCTTCGCTAATCACCTTTCCTGTATGTAGGTATAGAAGATGATCACAAGAAAGAAGGGTTTCTCAAAATTCAAAATCGGAGATCAGCTAAGTTGCCATAACGCCTAAGTAGCCGTGATGAGATTTTGCAGTCCATAGATTAGTAGTAAGATGAATATTCATTACACTACTATGAAGTAAAGCGCTAAGCTAATTGTGACTTCATTCATATGCTTCATGGATTAGTCACTTGGCGGGTTTATCACATGGGATACAAAATTCTGGCTCACATGTGTAAATAAATTCATGAAAAAATCAGTTTTGTAAAATGTAAAGAGACAAAACAAAATAAATAATAAATTGAATTAATTTTCTTGCTAATAACTCTTATCTTTTAGCTGGACATGGTTTTGATGAGCTATAATAATCGGTAACTTGTGTTTGATAACTTTGATCCCATTTTGGCTAATAAGTAAATTAATTAAGTGAATTAGTTATGTTATAAAATACAAAATAAAATAAAAGTTTTGATCATACCTCTCTATATTCATCTAAATAATTGGTAAAATTATCCTTGGTTATGCCATGTTTGTCTCGTAAGTGAGCTATCATACTTGATGTATTTTCACCTTTACGAGTATATGTATAGGCTTTCTATAAGATCCAGAAAGGTCGTATTCATATATTTTACAATACACAAGGTCAGAATCAATTTCATTTATACAAAAAAAAAGAGGTGTGATTTTTGTTACTACAATCAGATATAATGTTAGCTTTTCACTTTTTTCGTATTTTAGATGATTGTGTGGAGTGTGTAATGTAAGAATCTTCATCAGAGTCTTCATCTGAAGGATAAAACATGGAAGCTGACATTGTCATATTGGTTATTTAGTTTTTTTTTTAAGAGAAATGATTAGAGAAGAACTGATGAGAACTGAGAAGATTATCGATATTTAGTTATTTAAATGAGATCTGTACTACATAGTACAAATCTATTATAATAAACCAGATAAATCAGTTATATTAAAACCGGTTTATCATTTTGATAAATTTCCAACCTGGTTATAAATCTGAAATGATTAAAACCGATTATAAATCTGATATCGATATCTGGTTCTAACCTCTATTTACAACTTCAGAGTGTAATTACACCACTTTTGTTAAATAAAATCAACTTTCTAGATTAATTGAAAGTTATTCAACAAGGTCAAAACTACTTACATATTAATTTTTATAGATGTAAGTATAATACTTGTGAAGAAATTTGCATTTTTTGTAATAGTATTAATTTCAGAATTTTTTTTTACTGTTTATTATTAATTGAATACTGTTAATCTACTTGTATATTATGTTTAGTTTAGCTTTACAATATATTGATCATATTTAAAAATGTATTTAATAAAATATTTTTAGTTAATAAATTATTTTATAAGTTATATACGTTATAATAAAAATTTAATTAGATTAGAAGATTGATTTGCTTATTTTTATATAATTTTAAGGTTAGATATCAACAATGCTTAATGATCATAATAAAAACTTTTGCTTAGAGCTATTAATATAAAATATTTTTAGGACCTTATCTATATAAGTATTTTCTGGGGTTGTATCATATCACTTGTATAATAAGTGTGAAAAAGACTTGAATTTGTCAGGTTAAAAGTTATTACAGTATAGTCTACTTATAAAATATATCAAAAATAAAGCAAATATGCATGAGAGTTTAGTGAAATATAAAAAAATTTCCATAATTTGTACTTTTAAAACCTTAGTTTACCTAATAATATAGTAAATGCCGCGTATTTTCAAGGTAAACTTCGTCAAAAAAAAGTTTTATGCTTGGTGGCTTTGAAAGATAAAAGTGTAATATTTACCTTATTATTTATGTTATTTTTAGTAAACTACTAGTAATACCTGTTGATTACGTCACATTACATGCTTTACTTTATATAATAAAAATTGTATCTATATATAAGAAATAAATAATATTAAATTACATAAATAAATCTAATTTTATAATTTCTAGCTATTGAAAAATTTCTGGATATACAATTTTATAAGTTCAAATTATTAAATTTTTATTATCATTTTTAGTGATAATGATCTTTAAATTCTTTTTATTATTACCCTTGAATAGGTAATATAAAGGGATCCGGTCAAAATCACGATGGGTCAAAATCTTGAATTCTAATGCTGATCAAAAATATCATGTGATTCTGCATATTTCTGCATAATTCTGCATAATGCGGGCTAACTGTCAGGATTTTGACCCATTCGAGATTTTAACCCATCACGATTTAGACCCATAACCAATATAAATTATTTATAAGCAAACATAGGAATTGAAAGATACAATCCAACCTAAGTTAATGTTTGACCTTATAATTTATTAATAGTCATTATAAAGCTAGTTGTATTGGAAATTGAAACTGAAAGGTAAATGAAGTAGTATTTATAAAGAATAGATTAATATATAGAAGAAAAACATGTTTTTCAGCATGTTTTCCAATATAATTCTACTTCAATAACATTTTTCTGAAAAAAACAATAAACCAATCTTGTTACATTATATAGACCATCTAATGGACTACTAATATTTTATGATAATAATAATAGAGATTCTTTTTTTAATATTAATTTATTATAAGGTGAAAGTTCACTATTTATTATAGAATTTATAAACTCAATGAAATATTAATACTTTTAATTTGGTTGTTCTTCTATTGCATCAGCACTAAAATATTCAACTGCTTAACTTGGAAATTGATCTATAATTATATAATAGTTGTATTAATAAATATACATTAACATTTTTTGGTGCAATTAAATATTTAATAAACAGATTTAAATAAATTAACATTGATATCCTATGATTGTAAAACAATATTGTTTAAAGGTTGAATGCTAATTCATCAATAGTAGAAATTTGACCTTTTTCAACATTTAATAATCAATTAGCAAATTTTTCTTGTTTAATAGCATATGGTTTATTTGCAATACAAAGAAGATGTATATTAGTTTTCAATATTGTTAATTTCATATGTTCGAAAAAAAGTTTTACGCTTGGTGGCTTTGAAAGATAAAAGTGTGACATTTACTTTATTGTTTGTGTTATTTTTACTTAATAATTGAAGTCAGCGTATTATGACAAATTAGTATATAAATTTTATATGTAATTTCTCTAATTGACTCGCGGATCGTCAATTAATTGGATGATTCGTATCAGAATAAAATGCAGATACATAAGAACACATTTCAGCCATTTTATGAATATTAAGTCATTAAAAAGAATTTTTTTTTTTTTAGATATCATTCAATACATAAAATAATAAAAAAAAAATTGTCCAAAAATAAAAGTAGAGAGAAAATTAAAACGGATTGAAATTCATTCGGGTCGGATGAAAAATCAATCCGTTTTTATTTTCTCTTTTTTTTTGTATTAAATGGTAATTTTTTTTAAACTACTAGATTGTGCATTGGGATGCAGTCTTATAATATAAAAAAAAATATTTAATCTTTATTAATTAAAATCCGTGTATAATTACCAAAATATGCCCTTTCGAATTCACCCGGATCGTAACTCTAACTGTAGAGAAATGTGATCGTTACGATAGAAACAAAAGTGTGGAAGGTTAAATATGAAAAGGAGAAGTTGAATAATAAGAAGAAGAAATATCAAAATCCAGGTGTGGACCAGTATAAAAGTTAGAACTAGTCCACCTGATCCACGCTGTATGGTTATGCTATAGTACAGGTCGGCGTTACCAAATTTGCATTTTTACATTTTACTTTCTATTTTTGAAGTTAGGACTATTTATTATTTCTAAACGGATTTGCTACGAAATCCCGACAATCAGAATTCAATGTCAAGTGTAGATTTTTGAAAATACAATTATTGAATATAATAATTTTTACAATAAAACAATATTTGCAAATATTAATTATTTGTCACTTAATCTTAGCGATGTACTGTAGCATTAAATATTAATAAAAAAAATAATAAAATTTTGCTAAAATATTACAATATTACGTCTATAAAAAAAATAATAAAAAAAATAGCATGTCAGAATAGTAAGTGTCGGGAATATGAATGTCGGGAATAATGTGGTTACGGAATTCTGAAGTTTGATTTGTCGAGTTTATGAGCGTCGGGATTGTCGGAATTTGAACGGCTCTCATCTAAACAATTTATAATAATATTTTACTAAATATTAACCTGTTGATCCATATTCTCTTGATGATTTTTAATACAAGTCAAGTAAAGCGAAGAAATAACAATTTTATAACAAAATCTTTGTATAATCAGTTTCAAATCACTTAGGCTATTTGACGCTTAATTATTTAATTATATTGTAACTTTTTATGCTAGTAAAATTTTCCGTTTTAATTAATTGCTCAAATATTTTTCTGATTTTGTTATATTGGCATTTTTATATTCACCGAGAAAATCGTCGCTGTCACGTGCTTCAGTTTTTTTTTCCTAACTTTTACCCGAGAGAGATCTTATATCATATGCTCCTGATTTTCGTCACATGCATCGCGAACTATATCGCGAAGATATAAAAGATATAATTCATAATGAACATTAGCACATCATAAATCAGTAAAATGGTCGTTCATGAATCATGATTGTTGATTTGTTTGGTTTAATTGAGAATTGATGATCGGGAGCTGATTATCAGTTCATGCAAGAGTCCAAATTAGCATCTTCCATATCGAGATTTTTAACCCGTTATGATCTACTCTTTTCATGCACGTTCGGACAATTAATCAAATTTCGATCATCTGATCGATCAGATTTTCGTCTTTTTACTAATAACTTCCGAGTATTATCAAGTCCCAGTAAGGCAAATATATCTATTTCTTTGTATTATTATATCGAAAAAAAGTGAGAAAACTTTTATTTATATAAATATACTAATTCTTTTCTCACAGAATTACGATTTACGCAAAAGTGAGATTGTATTACTGTTTGATAGTATAAAAGAGTGTATTTTCTGTTTGTGAACAGGCAGTTAGTCTTTCAAGTAAGCTAATTATATATTTATTCTTTATTAATGATCCTATTTATATTATCCAACCTTTCTAAAAGTACAAAAATACTCATAATGAAGCCATAATGAAGCCATAATGAGAGTTCTACCGTAGAGACGCTCAAAAGTTCCTCTTTAGCCGTACTTCACTTTATAAAGATCGGGTATATGCAAGGTTAAAAAATCTCGATTCTGGTAAAATCAGTTTAATATTAGCAATGTAACGCACTTAAATTGGCAGGGCTATATGAAAATTTTGTTTTGAAACAGCGTCTAACAATATTTGGTTAGATTAAAACATAAATTGAATGTAATGCTGTTCCAAAATCTTTCGTTATGAAGAACGGTCATCAGACAGCATTTGTTGGGTAAACTGAACGGATATTGGGAACTACGAACCTGTTATGATCTTGAATGAATTATTTTCAATTCACCAAACAAGGTTAGAATTTAATAATATATAGTCACTACTTTTAATAATATTTTTGATCACTTTTTATTTTCAGATCATCAGATATATGAATCAAAACTTATTAACATAAGGATCAATTCCCGCCAGATTGAGATCGTGTCAGCTTCACTTACAAGTGCCTTTTTCAAGATGTAAATGGTAACAATTTTATTGTCTTAAATACTGAACTAATAGATAATAAACGTAACTAATGAAATTTTAATAACACATGATAATATTATGAATGTTCTGGAGTTTGCTAATAAGGGACCTCAAGGTCCAAAGCCGGAGGGACGCCTCATGTCGGAAGAAAGATATTACGCAATTCTTGTATATAGTGTATTCTATGATGCTTGGAATTTAAAATAAACATTCTCTAAACAATGATTTATATATATAATATATACCGATATATCTAAAATATTTGAATTTTAATATTCTTTTTTAGAACGTGAATTTCTATATTCCCTTTTTGATTTGAAAAAAAAAGAAGTAAATGCTAAAATGCTATACAACCAATTACCTACATCCATCTGTGATCAGATATTCTAACAAAGAAACTAACGATAATCTAATAGCAAAAACGGTTGTTATTGTTTACAACAGCTGGTGACGCAGAACCTAAAATAATTAGATGATACACTAGATACGTTATGCTGTTTAATATGACTAATCGCGTAAAAGTCATAGCCTATTAAGTATTAAGGCAACATCGCAACAATATTATGATTCTTTTCCACCAAAAATAAAATCAACCGCAATTATGACATCAAATTATATAATCCTCGTAAGAATTGATTACTACATAACAAGAATCCAAAATTCTTTGGACATTTGTAATTTCTGTCAAATATTTTTAAGGTAATACTTCAATATTCCGAATTATTAATAATTAATAACATAAATAAAATAAATTTAGTAAAAATATAATTATATAAATCAATTTACATTAAATAAAATCATTTCATCCACACGGCTCACGGCATTCATATTTTTTTAATGGCGCAAAAAAAAAAAGGTTTTATCAAAGTTTGTCAAGGGTGTGTATAACATAACAAAATATTTGGCGTATCGGGTCTTATTTATATATCTGATATAGTACTATTTTTAATTATGCTTGTATGTAATGCATTTACATAACCAACTGCGTCTGAAACTTACGCCAAATTAGAAATATTTCATCATATGTTTTAATTATTTACTATATAAGGATTTTAAGGATATGATTTTGTTAATTAATTCTAACCCATTTAAGGCTGAAAATTCAAACATTAATCTAATTGGCTTAATCATCGGGTTAATCTAAGCCCTTTCGGGAGAGTCATTATGGGATTCACGTGTCACATGATTTATTGTGCGTAAGTTTTGACTGAGCCACTTCCATTTGTTTAAAAAAAAAAAGCATCCCCCCCCTTTTTTTACTTATTTGTTTATTTACTTTTTTTTTTCTTTTCTTTCATTTTTTTTCCTTTTCAAAAAAATAAAAAAAAAAGAAACTGAAAAATAAAAAATAAAAAATAAGAAAAATGCGACAAATTTTATTACCCGATGAATGTTTAAACGAATTACTTTTATATCTTGATAATAAAACATTATACAAATGTTTATTTGTTAATAGAAATTATTGTAGATATGCGATTCCAATTCTTTGGGAAAGACCTTTTAAACCTAGTTTTATGAATTCGAAACATTCATTAATAATCAATACATTACTTAATTGTCTTGATAAAGAAGAAATAACAACATTAATACCATTTCAAATAAATATAACAAATAATCAAACACCATTATTTGAATATGGAAAATTTATAAAAATAATTGATCAAGAATTTGTTAAACAAAATATTATAACATGGCTTAATTCAACCAATGGAAAAGTATTCACAGAAAGATATAATATAGCAAAATATCAAGATATTAGAGTGAAAAAGTTGATAAACGTTATTTATCATATGATAATTAGACAAGGATCAAATTTAAAAGAATTAAATTTGAGAGTATTTCAAAGTGATTTTTATATTGATTTACCAAAATTTTCAATATTTGATAGTAATAATAATAATAATGAAGAAGAAGAAGAAGATAATAATAAGAAGAAGAAGAATAATAATAATAATAATAATAATTATCCTGGTATAAAAAATTTAAGATCATTAAAGATTGATATAGATTTGGAATCAAATGATGATAAATATCAAAATACCATGGAATTTTTAAAATCAATACATAAATCATGTAATAATATAATTAATTGTAATTTATTAATTTATAAATTAAATTACAATTTTTTTAAAGAATTTGTGAATATTATAAAATCACAACCTTTAAAAAGAATATCAATTTATACAAATTTTTTGGAACAACATAAAAAAGAAATTATATACGCATTGGAATATCGATCAAATACTTTAAGGGAATTAATATTCATTTATATGGATTTTAAAAATATAGATTTATCATCAATAACAAAATTAGAAAATTTAGAAAAACTTGAATTTGATAATTGTGAAGGATTTACTTATGAACATTGTAATATATTTTCTAAAAAGAAATTTCAATTGAAAGAATTAAAATTATGGCACGATGATCTTGATGTTATTTATGATTCTGATAATGTTTATGATCAACTTGGAATAAATTTAAACGTTATAGTAGGAATGATTATTACTCTTGGCGGTGTATCATTACTTAAATTATCATTGAATATTATTACTTCTGAGACGATTAAAGCGGTAAAAGATTCTTGTCCAAAAATCAATTTTTTACATATGAGATTAATTTCTTCAAAACATTTAAATTCAATAATTCCATTAATATGTGATTTATCATTATTAAAAATTTTACATATTCAAATGGATCCTGATGAAATTATGAATGGTAATAATAATAATAATAATAATAATAATAATAATAATCATAACGGTAGTAATCAATTAGTTGAAATTTTGGGTGATCATTTAATAACTGTTGAATATTTATATTTAAATGTAGATGTTTGTTTATCATCATTTAAATATTTTACCAATAATTCTAAAGCAAATTTGAAAAAATGGATCATTCCTTATGATGAATCTTTAAGAAAAGATTATTTAATTTGTGTGAATAATTATCAAAGAATACATAATTCTTTAAAAGTGTTGGGAATTGATGAAAGTGAGGATGGATTTTGTTGGGATGATGAAGAATTAGAAATAATTGATTCTTTAAAGAGTCAAGGTATTGATGTAGTTCCATCAAATCGTTTTATAAAATCATTTTATTAATATAAATAATCCTTTTATAATCTTCGTTTAAAATTTATAGAATAATAAAATAATATATATTATAATAATTTCATAAATGTTCAATGTTCATTTTATTATATCACGTATACAAAATGTCAATCGTTCATAATAGGTAAAGATCTGTTAATAATCAGTCGAACGCAAATGTCAAAAACTTTTCTTTTTTTTTAAATATATAATCGACTATTCCGTATTTATATCCAAATATAATTATAATTTCCGTTAGTAAAGCAATACTAAATATTTTTGGTTACACGACAAAAAAAAAAGTAATAATAACGATAATAATCAATGTCGATTTTCATTGTTACAATCTGGCCAATCATTCCATTTAATGTTTATTTTCTGAAAATTTACTACGAAATTTAATAAGTATTCAATCACGTCATGTGATAATTATTCAAACATGTCGAAACCTGTTAATATAATTTCGTTTCTTCTCAGAATCTTAAAAGTTAATATAATAATATCTTCTTTATCACTCTAAAGTCAAGACTCAAGAATTTTTTCCAAGAATTCATAAGACTTTTTGATTGATTGTAGCGTGTTACAGTTTATCGAGTTTATCGTTATCTTAATGGTTATTGTACAACTTGTAATTGCTAAATTTAACTTTTATATGGAACTATAAAACTATGGTTTAATGATCATCATCCAATCAAATCTTTCTCTATAGTCAAAAATGATGTGTAACAATCATTTCACATATATACTAGGTCATTACACCAAGCCTTTTTTCCTTAATCCAAAAAACTTTTTTTTTTTCTTTTATTCCCATTTTCTTTTTTTAATTTGGAACAATGAATAATATTTCACTTTTTTTCGTTTTTTTCTTTATATCTTTTTCTTTTACATTTTTAAGAATGAGTAATTATTTTGAAAAATTATTTAAATTAATGTTTAATTTTTCAAAAATAGTTCAAAAATTTCAAAAATTTCAATTATCACAAAAATTTCAAAATTTACGAAAATTATCAATAGTTTTACCTTTACATCCTTTAGAAAGAATATTTATATTTATAACTACAATTTATATAATATCTTCAATTTCATTAATTACGGAAATATTAGGTGATCAAATTAATGGTTATATGCGTGTTTCTGACTGGTTATTATTTTTAACTATACCAGGTTTAATAATATGTAGTATTATCACCGTAAAGTATCTTTAATTATCTAATTTTTTTATTTTTTTTATTCATTATTATTAATTATTTCTAACATTTCTAACGTTTTTTTTTTTTTTAGATTTATACGCGATCAATTCCACATTATACTATTTTCATAATATATAACATAATTCCAATTCTTCTTTATTCATCTTTAATCAATTTTATAAAAAATTTATGCGATGAAATATATTGTTCTGAACATGACGGTTTATTGAAAATATCTATCTCTTTATTTTCATTATCTGCTTTATTTGAATTAGCTTTCATCTCATTGGGTTATATAATTTGGAGAAAAGGGTAAAAAAAAAAATTTATATATATATATATTTATTCATTTATTTTTATATGTATAATAAACGTTAAGATATCTAATTTTCTTTTCTTTTTTTTTTTTTTAGAATATGGAAATGTAAAAATGAGTTTGAAAAAGCTGGTCATGAAAAATGTCACGCTTAAATATTTATATTCGCATATGAAAAAGCTGGTCATGAAAAAATGATACGCTTAAATATTTATATTCATATATGAAAAAGCTGATCATGAAAAATGATACGCTTAAAATACTTAAAATATTTATATTCGTATATAAAAAATTTATTTATTTATTATTAATAATTTAGTGATTACCTTTTTTTTTTTTTTTTACTATATGATTTCCCGATGGACAATTTCAAAATTTTCAACCCTTGGGTTAATGAATAATGTAACCCCTGGATCAATTTTATCTTATGATTCCCGGTGAATAATTTCAATTGGAATCCCGTTGAATAATTTAACCCTGGTTGAGGAATCCCGGTGAATAATATCTTATGAAGAAATAATATCAACTAGTTTTATCTTAATAATTCATGTAACTACTCTCTCGCTTTGCAAAAATTTAATTATGAACGCTAAAAAAAAAAAAAAAAAAAAAAAAAAAAATAAAATTTAAAATTTTCAAAAAAAAAAAAAAAAAAAAAAAAAAATATTTAATTTCGCAATTTCGCAAAAATACATGCAATAAAAAAAAAAAAATTTTTTTTAAACCCTCGCTAACAGAATTGAATTGAATGTAACG
>QZLH01000007.1:298788-311378 GCA_003833135.1 Oehlia diaphana
TTTTTTTTTTTTTTTTTTTTTTAAAAAAAAAAGGAAAAAAAAAAATGCAATAATAATAATAATTGTGATAATAATAGAAAAAAAATGTACAAAAAATATATTGAAAAAATGAAGAAATACTTCCATTATATATATAATCTTAATATCTTAATATGATCATCCTTATATATATATATATATATATGGTTTGTTTTTGTGATTGATTCATTAATGATGATTGATATATGTATATTATGAATTGTTTTATCCCACCCTATATATATATACCTGATATATAAACATTTATATATTCTAATTGACCCGCAACCATATTGAAATACCATGCATTTTATGTACTATCGTCTCATTCCATGATGATCTGGCGGTGAATGATGAAAAAAGTATCTATTCAAATTTAATTCATCTGTATTTCTATCTCGTGGTTGATAAAATCTTGCATGATTATATGGTTGACGTGAAGTTCCATTTACGATAGGAGTATGAGAAGGATTTCTGATCATTCTCAATACATAGTATTCTAATGTTGAGAATACTGTTGTGATCAAAGCGCTAACTCTAAAAGCCATAGCAAGATATTGTCCTATATTAGTCATTGTACTAAAATTCTCATAAGGTCCAGCTGAACTTAATCTTGTTAACCCCAAGACTCTTACTAAAACAGGCCATGAACTGCTTATCACCAATAAAACCGTAACATTTGCTATAATTTGCTGAACCGTCATTTTTCCTAAACGAGGTCTAATTCGTTTAAATGGGGATATTGAATAAACTCCAATGATTGTTGCTGAGGTAAAACAAAAAATCAGTGTAATTTCATTTAATGTACCGAATCCAAATAATGATACCGTTTGTTTGCCGATAAGCGCCTCCAAATTTTTTAATTCCTTTCCATCATCTACCAATAGACTCTTCATCAAAGCGTACAAGATATGCCCAAGTATTAGCAACCAAATAAAGTGACTAACTATGAAAAGAACTAAAAATAACATATTTCGATAAAGTGGAGAATGCGAGAGATCTTTTTGTAATCGCTTCTCTTCTTCTTCGAGCTTATTAATCTTTGCAATGATTTCATTTCTTGAATTTGAAAGGTACCCTGATCTATTGGTTATGATATTATTAGCAATTCCAGATGCATACAACTTTTCAGATGAATAAGAATATTGCGATTCTGTCGAAGGAACTAATATAGCGGAACGTGATGTATTATTATTAACACTATATATTGATCTCGAACCACGCTCTAAATTTTCCAATCTTTGTTGCCATACGATAATATCCAACTTATTTCGGTTCAACTTCTCCCTTAAAGATCTTCGATAATTTGGTCGCAAAGGAAGCTTGCTAATACATGAAAATATTTCAATATAACCTCTTGGGGTTGCTTTTAAACATATCAATGCACCTCCTATACATGTGAATAAATTCAACATCTCTAATTCATCTACATTTGATATTCCAAAAAGCATTTTCAAAGTATAAATAAAACCATACATCAACATTCCAACCAAACCCATAATTATTAAGGTTTCCCTTGCCTTGGCAAAAAAGGTTCGAAGTTGATCAGTTTCACTATAAAAAAAGGCAAAAGGTAATAAGGCAAATAAAGAAATATTACAGCCTATAAAAGCGTAATTCCATAAAGTCACCAATAATTCAACATCCAACCAAGTCAAATAATAATTTCCAGAAAATATTTCGTTATGTAACAAAGCTGTTGCTATCATAGTAAATGGCCATAACAAAAATCCAGCTAATGCCATTGCCAATCCTCCCGCACACAATATGATAATTATTAAATTATCTATGCCATACGGATCATCCTCTTCATCTTCTATGTCTGTAATTCTGTTTTTTCTTCGAAATCGTTGTAATAAACTATAAGATATCGAATACAGAGAGACAAATAGAAGAAACGCAATGATGTTTTGACGAACCCAGCTGTAAAATTCGTTTGCTGCTCTCTCACTTGCGCTAAGTATAGAGTTTTCTTCTATTGAAGTCATTACAAAAACGAACTGCAATACAATCAATGTTATCTCTTTTTTTAAAAAGAAAGTAACAAAAAATTTTTTCTCTAATTAATTATAAAAAACTAAATCGGGTAAAAGAAGGGTATGGGAAGGAAGGTTTATTAAAATAATTTTTTCCACTTGTAATACAATCACAAGTGACTTTTTCGCGTACGTAAAGCAAAAATAAAAACCTTACCCTTCCCTTTTAAACCTGAAGAAGTTTTTCAATTTTGGTAGTAAATAATTGACTGTAAGGAAAAAAAAATTCTTTCCTCGATAGGTTTATACATAAAGCTTGTGCTTATTTACACATAAAATGTAATCATAAATTGTAAATGATCATTCTTTTTTGCACTTACTTAATTTGTATATTTGTGATTTCACAAATGCGTATCTCACAAGTTATTTTTTCTGAATGCAGGTAGTGCTTGGTACTACGTAGATCAATGACGTTTATGATCATAATACATATAAGGGCTAATGTACAATAACGATATATTGAAATCACATGTAATTACTTAGCAATTTTTTAAATAAATTCTGACTAACAATAAAAGGGATGTTGATTTAACCCCGCGTTTACGCATTTTTTTAATATCCGCTAAAAAATTTTCAAACGTGTATGTATTTCAGTGAATTATTAATTATACGATATACAGTTACACGCAGAAACAATTTTCCTCGTATTGTTATACAAATTAACGCCCAATCGTAATTCTGATCGAATATGGCAAAAGGCAAAGTATCAATTTACACAAGATAAACTTTAGATAACATTTTATCGGATAACAAACTTGAAGAAGACATTACTACGTAATATCAAAAGGTTTTGAATTACATAATAATCAAATAGTCACGTACAATCCAGTTAAGAGTATCAAAAACAAGATAATTTTATGCCTAAAATGTAAAAACTTGGGAAATTTAACCATTTTTGAAGAATAAAGATTGGATTCATAAATTTTAAATAAAAAAGTAATTATGAGGTAATTACACTTGCATTTATAACAAAATATCTTTATATACAGTACTTGTTCAAGTTTATACAGATTTTTAATAAAAGATTTGAATATTTTATTTATTCAAAAACAAAAGTAATTTAAAATTATACAAATTTATAGGAATTTATATTTCAGCAACTAGTAAATGGGTTTTTATTTAGTTCCATTTCAACTGATTCTGCTTACTTTTAATTATGATTACAAAAATTTTAATTTATAACTTTATCTTACAAATACAAAAACTTTATAAAAGAAATCTAATAAGCTAAATTAATAATTTTTATTAGTATAAAACTAATTTTAACTAGGGTGATTTAACCTACTAGTAAATTTTATAATTTTGCCCACATTTTCAAAAAAAAAAATGTAAATTATAATTACAATAAAAAATGAGAGATATTATCAAAAACATAAGAAAAATTTGTCATTATACTCAATAATATCCAAATAAATAAAATCTATATAAAGTGAAATGAATAATAATACAAATAATTTTTTTTTCTAAAAAAAAAAAAAAAATATTAATATAAAATATAAATTTTAGGGAAAGTGATTTAACCCAGATTATTTAACCCAGAGGGCAAATTAGCAAAACTCTTTTATTATTAGTTATTAAAATATTTGAATAATAATAAATACTAATTCTGTAATTCTAATATAATATAACTTAAAATGTATAAAAATATATTGAATAATAACTTTACCAATAATGATCATAAAAATAATCTTATTACTATTCAATTTGTTTAATGTAATGCAAGCCAGTATTTTATTGGATTTTTAATTCTAATTGAAAATACATCATAATGCTGGTACAGTAACCATCACCACTAGTAAGCTTTAGCAATTTACTAAATTAAATACAGTCACACTTCCATAAGTGCACGCACCTGAAGTCCGGCCATACACATGCAGTTAGGTTAAAGAACAGCCAATAGAAAAATCAATATTAGTAATTGAAGAAAATATTTATTTAAATTCACTTTTATTTTATATCTTCATTTTAATGAAAGAATTGCACATACAAAATGATCTGTGGTGTGAAATAATATAATAAAATTAAAAAGATTGAAAAATATTTTTTATTCAAAAAAATGTAAATTGTCAAATTTATCTATTTTAAAAAACCAAATAGCTATCGATGATTGGTTAATATTACATAATAGTCACATGAATGCATTTATGAAGGGTGTTCTGATATATCTGGAATTCAGAATTACATGTACATGTAGAATATAGAGGGTGTGCACTTAGCTCTAAGTCCCTAGCTTAGGACTAAGCTATGGCGTGCATATAGGAAGAGAATGCACTTATAAAGAGTGCACTTATGGAGGTGCGACTGCCAATATTTAATTACTAGATTTTTTTTTTAAAAGATCACCTTTATAGTGGTTACTTTATTTTATTAATAATATGTAGTAATAATACAATTTATTGATAAATCCCAACCTACTTTACTTTATTAGTAAAGTAAAATGTACTTTATAAGCTAAAAAACTAAAAAAAAATATAAGGATGAGAGTTAGTAACAAATTTTAAAAAACTTAATTTAAGAAAAAAAAATAACCAACTATAAAGAAAATTTTTAAAAGAATTAAAAATCTATAAAAAAGAAATAAACAAATTAAAACTAATTTAATGATTAAGAAGTTGATTCTTTATATGGACTAAATTAGTAGCTTTCTATCACTTTATATTCTATCTGTTAACTTTTTCAGCATTTTTTTCAATTCTATTACTTTCTTATAAAGTTTTCTTTTACTAAATTTTAAAGTATTTATAATTTAATATTTTATATATTTTATATAAGAATTTTTCTAACTATCACTGAAGGTGATGATCACTAGTAATTAAAATTATGATTCTCTGGTGATTTTAAGTAAAAAACTTTATATAATATACAAATTTATTTTTCAAATATATAAAATTTATATTTATATTAATAATGTAAAATTAACATAAATTTATACTAATTTATATTAATAATATAAAATTAGTATAAATTTATATTTTAAAAATTTTTTAATATTAATATATTATTAGGCATGTAGTATTCAATATAGAGGTCAATGTTGAATGATTGGCTGTCATTATACTATGCAATGATATATAACTACAATCATTAAAAATATTGATCACAATATTGAATAACTAAAGTATGAAAATAATATAAATTTTAATTTTAAATGTAAATTTACAAATTTTTTTTATACATTTTTTAGATAATAACAATAAGCTTGAAAATAATTCTTATAATTTTAACAATTCAAGCTTAATAATCAACAAGAACCTAATTTTCAAGGTGATGAAAAAAGCTATAGATTTCATAATGCAAATAATTTATTAAAAAGTATGAATAATTGAATTTTAGTATTTTTATTTGCTATAATTTTTTTTTTAAGGCAAAATTTAAATATGAACAATTGCAACTACTTTATGACTTTACAAATGCAGATTACCAACAATGTCTTGTAAAATTATATTGCTAATGTAAATTATAATAATTTGTAATGCACTTAATAAATAAAATAATATCTAGCAATAAATAATATAATATACTAGATATAAGCAAAAGGATCGATATTATGATCCTATGGGATACTGAATATATATATATTATTGGATGGGGAGTATCTAGGACCCCGAACATCTCTTATACAACTCACATTAGAGTTTGTGTAGAGTTTATATGGTAATTCCGGCCAGAATTGCGTATTTTAGGGCTATTTTTCAAATTTTCTTATCGTCCATACCCCTGATTTTAAGCGATTCAGTGATTAGATTTTGACGAATTTAGACTTGTTGGATTCGTCTCGATGAGACGAATCTAATGATAGTGAAATCGCATTTTTAGCATCGATATTGACCGAGTTATTGCTAAAAATGCATTTTACTATATGTTACCTCTGAGTTGTATGATGTTCGGCTATATCGGTCACAGGACCGAATGATTGGATGAAAATGGGCTACGTAGTGGCCATTTTCACCAATCAATGATCCAAAAAGTGTTATCGTTCTGACGTTTTCGATCATGCATTAATTAATAACATCATAAATAAGCTTTCCATAAATTCATTTTTAATCCACTTTATAAGCTTTATTTAAACTTTTCCTACAAAATATTCATTTACGCCATTATTTTACTCCACTTTATTATATCAATCATGTGTTATTGCTATGGCTAATAAAAATATCGATCTATGAAAATCTGCATGATCCTATTTGGAAATATTGTATCCCACAATATTACTATAATTATCTAATAATTAATTACTCTTAAACACGTAGTAGTTGAATATTCGAATATTTAATAAGTTCTTTTCTGACCACTTTTTCATTAATTTTTAATAGCATATTTATTTTTTTTAAAGAAAATATACAGTATTTGATGATTACAAGAATAACTATACATATATTTTAAAGCAAATTATACATTATTAGATGATTACAAGAATAACTATCTAGCCCATTGAAATATTATATATTATTATTATTATTAGAATTTACAATCCTTTATTAGTAACGCTTTTTTTGGTTCTTATTCTTGCCTTTTTTCTTACTTTTTTTCTTGTCACTTACGGGGTGAGAATTGCATTCTTCTGGCGAATCCAAATCTAAAAGTAAAGAAATTAGTTATATTAAGACAAAGAACAAGCAAAATATGCATAAATACCAGATAGCTCCCAAACACTTCCATCTCCTGATACGCCCCATAGTACTCCACGAGATTTTCCTAATGATTCTTTGAAAATATTCCCATAAAACACTAATGCATCGGTCATAGCGTCCCATTTGAATATACGTCCATAGCAATCCAGAAAAAGTAGGCCACAGTAAGTTTCTCCAATAACGATTATATGATTGAAACCGCATAGTGCAATATCCATTGCGTAAAGGCGGATATTATCTTTTTGAAGATGATCATCACTTTTTATACTTTGTAACTTAATATCAAGAAAGTTCGCAATAAGATAGCGGTCTAATACGTTTTCCAACATTTCTAAAAACAAGGACGGATTATTGCCAGAGGAGTCGAATCTATTATCGATTGACACTGGGAACATGGAGGTATTAGTTGTCCATTTAGGTTTACGGTCAGGGTATACAAAATAACACGACGTTTTCGGGTAGTTTTCTTTCCATGAAGAGCCCTCAAGGGCACCGATTCTGAGCACTGGCCCCAGCAATGACTCTCCAATTTTTTTTTGGTTTTGACATTTGAAAATATTGATTCCATCATCTCCACTCTCTGCTTCGATGCTTCCTTGACATTTTCGTATTCCTGTGTTTTCTCTTCCTTCGTTTCTCCAAACTTGCCACGAAGCGATGCCCCGAAAAAGTAATTCTTGATTTTCCTCCTCCGAACGGAAAATGTGAAATTTATCGCAGATGGACAAGCTTTCCAGGTCCCCCCCCATTTCCAGAATCTTGTCCACAAGAATCGATCGCATTTTCTCCAGATATGCAGCTTGTTTCATGAATTCCTTTCTTGGAGGTCGACTTATAATGTACTTCCAGAGCAGAGCTACTGCATCCCACACGGTGACGATAAGAATCGGACGAGTAAATGGTGGAGTCACTAATTTGCCCTCGGGGCCATAAGGCATTACAATTCTCTGAAACCTGTCATAAAATATTTTGTTAAATCACGTATAATACCCTCTATCTTTCAGAATTCAGGGGTTCTTTTTATTATGGCCTATGATAAGTTTAACTACATTCTTTTTCATGTAAAAAAATTTACCTGTAAGGATTTATGAATTTCGTTATGATCTTTATCATCCATGGTTCGTGTAGTTTGTCAAGCAAGTCGTATATACTTTGGAAATAAGAAAAAAATTAGTAAAACAAGTAAAAGACCAAATTTATTTTAAGCCTACTTTTTTGTTGCCATTTAAAGCTGAGGAAAACCGGATCCGTATTTCATTTTGATTACTAAGCAAACTTTACATATCATCATGATACAACTGATACTGATTTAATTCATTTCACTGCGCCTATAGTATATACAACAAAATTACCTTTCTTGACCCGTGTTACCATATCATCACCCCTCAGCATAATACTGTATATATAAATATTTTATAGCAAGGGGATCAGTAGTATGCGATGATTTATGCAGTGTTGATTAGGTGAGGCGAGTCAAGAATGTAATTTTTGTCTGATGCAAAACATTTCCCACACTTAGTCAACCGTACTATACAACCGAAAAATACCCTTTGTCACATTGTCACGTAATGTCAAATTCAGACTATTATTGACTATTTCTCCAAGAATCCCAAACATTGAATTACCCGATGATCAGGATGACTCTATTATTGATTTTGAAAAGGAGATTTCAGATGATCAGACTAATGCATTGGAGGTGCAAGTGAATACTTGTTCTGTTTTACTAGTACAGTGGAATCACGTTATAGAAAGTTGTAGAAGTATTCTGCGTACAAGTCATATCAAAAGCACATTGTAGAAAGTTGTAAAAAGTTGTAGAAAGTATTATGCGCACAGCGGTCAGTAGTCATACCAAAAGCATATTGTAAAGGCATGTGATCATGGATATAAGTTATCTGGTATACAGGTGAGTATTTTTCTCTTTTTTTACTCTTGTCCTCACCCACCGCACTTTGAGCCAATAAAATTTTGCAAAATTACTATAAAAGCCATTATGTCTATTATATTATTCTGCCTTGTCAAAGGAGACATGTTCAAGAACACTTTTTCTGTTACAATAATGATAAGTAGTAATGAAGGAGGAAAAATAAAATGACTTTGCTAGTGTAGATGCAAATAAGCTCAATTTATGGAAGGTGGAAATTGGTGGTGATCAGAACAATCAGTTAAAGAATTTCAAACTCGATGACAGTGATAAGCATCCATATTATCATAAAATTGCCACATAAATGTCTGATACAGTCTGTAATTCTTTGCCATTTTCTCTCATAATATTAATACTCTTGTTTCCAGTTTTCAATCTGAAAAAGAAGTTGGCATGTATTCTGCCATCTTTTACATTTCATCCAAATGCTATTAAGGGAAAAAGTACAGTCAACCCTTGTTATAATGAACCCTAGGGTCTAGACCTCAACTTCACTATAGAACTATAGTAAAGATTTTAAGAGATTTGATTGATTAATTCATTATAGTGAAGGGAAATTTATTATAGTTGTTTGAAAAATTCACTATATCAAGAGTTTGCTATATTAAGATTTGACTGTACTATGAATTCAGGTAATTATAAATCAGTAGAGCTATTATCTTGAAAAGGCTTTTTGAAGAAATGAATAATTTTAAATTTAAAGATGAATTGGAATATAATAGACCAATATTTATCAATTATTCGCAGAATGCATAATAAAATGAGCATTCAAACTTTGAAACAAATATTTGTAAAGTATTAAATAAGCTTTTGGAAGATTAAGATTTTTAAGAAAATTGACCAAAATCCTGGTAATTTAGATTTTATTTGCCGCTTTACTATATTTCAACTGCCATATTAATTGAAGTTAAAAGGAAACATATTTTAAAATCATTTATAGAATTTTATAAATATAATAAAAAGATACAAAACATAATTAAGCAGATTTATAGCTATATAATAGTAAATCAAGTTAAATATAGTATATTATCAATTTATGACAATTACTAGTTTGCGCCAACTAGATGATAATGAAGAAAATAGAGACTAGCTTTAGATATCAAAAGTTCTTCTGTTATAGTTACATACCTATTCTTAAGGTATATTTATATGTTACTAAAGAATTATATATGAATTATTATTCTTTCCATACTAATATATATAATTATGGTACAGCTGATGAAAATAATGGTAAACGAGTAATAAAAAATACAAGAAAATTAGCTCAAAAAAAAAATTATTTAATTTTTCTTTTAGGTCATCTTTTGACATATTAACAAGCATGAATAATCAGATTTTCTATTTTATAGACTTCTAATTTAAAGATCAAGAATAAAATAAAATTTTTATATAAATTTTACAACAATACAATTGCCTTGAAGTATACTGATTTGTAAAAATTTCCATCATATATGTTAAAAGAAATGCAAAATGAGGTTTTTGAAAATGGTATGTGTTATATTATTAATACAATTCTTGTTGGTAATTTCTTAAATTATTATAAATATATTACAGAATGACAAAAAATTAAAGGTATTTTTATGCTAAAGACAATTTACAATAGAGGTGTTCTCCACAATAACATTATAAGAAAAATATATTGCTTAATAATTATAATAATGATGTTTACTTAATTGACTTTATCAGGAAATTTTTTGTGATGCAGATCTGCTCAAATCTATGATTTTATAATTTTATGCATTTTTTAATGAAAATTAATAGTGATCTGTAAATGCAGATTATCACTATTATTTTTTAAAAATTTTGATATAAATCTGTAAAAATGCAAACTGCCATAATTCTTCAATATAAAATTTATGGCAACTTTTAATAATGTAGATTGTTGTAATTTTCCAAATATGAAATCTGCAATAATCTTCAGAATTGCAAAAATTCTGATTTTTAAATAAAAACCAGCAGTTTTAGCAATCTGCAAGTGTAAACTGGTAAAAGATTTGCAAAAATCTGTAAAAATATCAGAAAATCAAGTTTTATTTAGAGTTTATTTTAAACTCTTCAAAGTTAACAAAATTCACTGAATTTTGATTTTTTGTTTTCCTTTTTAAATAATTTTTTTTCTTTTTATATATTAAACTGAAGTTTTTATAAAAAATTATAGTTTAATAATAACTTTATCAATCTCTAATTTCTTTATTATTATTGCATATATTTATTTAATAAAAAGTATATTAAATTTTTTAAAGTATCTTTTACTAGACTAAGTAAATAAAATTATTCATTTTTCAGTTACAAAAAAATAAAAAAATTTATTTTATTTAGTTATGTGATTTTAGTTTTGACCAATTATAATCATAATAAAATAATTTTTTTTTTACCTAATTATGGCAAAAAATTTATTAAATTAACCAATCATTTTCTAAAAATCAGCTAAATTTTTTTTGAAAAATATTCTTTTTTAGACAGCTAAGTCAAATTTAGCAATTTTTTTTTATGAGAAATGAATAATTTTATTTCTTTAGTCTTAAACATATATTTATTCAATAAAAATTGATTTTTCTTAGCAAATCTCAGTATGATATGAACTTTTTGGCTAATTGAACTAATTGGGATTGTAGGACTTTGCCTACTATTAAAATAGTTCATCCTATGGCCTAAAGTAAGGTTTACATATAAACTTTTTGAAAATTTTACTATAAAAAGAAATTTTATATTATATTATTATATTTTTTTTAGTTAATTAACTAGTAGAATTTAAGTAAACCTAAAGTAAAGTTTTATATACAGTCAACCCTTATTATAACGAACTCTAGGTTTTAGACCTCAACTTCGCTATAGGGTTATAGTGAAGATTATAAGAGATTTGATTGGTTAATTTGTTATAGCAAGGGGAAATTTATTATAGTTGTCTAAAAAATTCACTATATCAAGGGTTTGCTATATCAAGGTTTGACTGTAAAAGTAAAATTTCTACCAATAACATATTTTAATAGTAGGTAAAATTCTAATTGTATCATATTTTTTGATATAATGCAACTGCGAACAGTTGTAAAGTTCTGGTTCAAAAATGCTAATATTATACTAGCAAATAAAAGTGAGATTATATAGCTATTTGAGTAACCTCTGAAAAAATTTAAACAACAACAATACCTTTAAAAATATCTGTTAGTTAAAGATGTCATTAAGGTAAAAAAAATCATACTTTGATATTAATCAAAATTTATTTATTTTTCCATACCAAGCATTATTGTCTGCGCGGTATTATTTTTGATCTTTTATGGAAATTACCCCATATTACTAAACTATTCTTTACCTTAAAACTTTTCTGTAGTTTTTAAAATCTCTCTATTTTTTAAGTAAATAGCATCATAAACTTTAATATAAAAATTATCATTCTCAGAATTCTGTGAAGATGTATCTAAGAAGATATCTAACACTAGGATAATATTTGATAACCCTTTAATAAATTTTGATGTGGCAAATTTTCAGATTTCTTTTAGGACTTTTGATAGAATCCAGTGATATCTTTCAGTAAATATTTTTGAATCCTTTAGTTTTATAGTGAATAACTTTCCTATTTGTTATGGTCAATTCTTTGTGTTTCACCTATAAAGATTTATATTAATTTATTTTACTATATATTAATTTTAAAATCTATCAGATTTTACTAACTAATCACATTTACTAACACAGGTCAAAATGTGAAAAATCAGGCATCAATCAGTCACCAATCAGGTACCAATCAGGTAGCTGATTGGTGACTGATTGGTGGCCGATTGGTGACTGATTGGCATTTTTGCCAAATACCGTCACCAATCAGGCAGTTTGCTAACTTTTAATCCAGTGATCAGAAAAAGATGAAATATAGTTCATTGGAATCGTCTCAATAAGACGAATCCAATGGTAGTAAAATCGTATTTCTAGGATTAATAATTGATGAGATATTAAATAAAATGTAAAAATAAAAAATACTATTTATATTTT
>QZLH01000008.1:0-11623 GCA_003833135.1 Oehlia diaphana
CACATAAAAGGAAATTTCAAAAATCAAAAATTTCAAAATCCGAAATTTCAAAATTTCAGAATTTTGAAATTTCGATTTTCATAATTTTGTCACTTTTGGTCCAAACGGTACACCGTACCATCGATAAGACCAACAGCACATCAACTTTACGAATGGTTAGGAAATTGGGTCACAGCAATCTGTGACGATCCTGAAACTAAATTTGTAAATTTAGAAAAGTTAAACCTTAGGAATTTACCATGCCATGAAAATGCCATTTATTTCAGTCGTCAATTAGTTTAACAAATTTAGTTTACCATATAGAATACTTACATTTTTTGCAGTTTTCTGGGCTATTTCATCATTTTCATAACGTACTTTCTTTTCTAACTCGCCGCACTTGTTCCATTAAATTTTTTAAGAATTTCTTAAGCTTAGTTATTGCCTTACGTACTATAAAAATTATGCATACTAAAAAAAATTTAATATTTTTGTTCTAAGGTTTGAAAAATTAAATCTCTTCAAATTAATTAAATATTAAACGATCAAGAATTGTTTTAAAGTTATAAGCACAATAAATTAATATAATTTTAAAATTGCTTCAATCAGTTTTTTTTTTTTTTGAAAATTCTGACTCATTTGGCGCAATACTGCGACATTTTATTTAATTTAACACTTTAAAAATTCCTTACCAAAAGAAGATAATAAAAGTCTGAATATTTTATTTACAACTTACACAATTAAATAAAATATACAGTATATGAAATTTATAAATAGCGCGGCAGCGCCATGGTTGATATATTTTTATGAAGTTTACTGTACATATTGTATATATATTATATATATGATAATGAATGAAAATCGTTAGAAATGTCATGTATTCCGTTAATAAATAAACAAATAGACTTTATAAAGCCAAATTCAATATTAAGGGACAGGGACAGCCGATATATCTATTAAATTGAGTTATTTTGTAAAAACTCCCAAAGTCACCTATCGGGTTGGGACAAAAAAATTATCTGACAAACTTAGGCCGGGCAAAAAAAAATTTGGATTCTCGTGACCGGCCGGGTCAGTTTTTCGAAATTTTATTTTATTTCAAAGAGAGGAGTAACCAAATAAAATACATGATAGAAATAAACGACTGCAAGTAATCAGTTTTTCGAAAAATGGAAATTTTTTTTTTTTTATAGTAAAAAATTTATCACGTGATTTTAAGTTTTTGGCCAAATGTGCGTAAAAAAATTTTACATATGAAAAAATTTTACAAATATAAAAAAAAATGCCGGCCGGCCGGGTCATTTTTAAAATTTTATGTCACTGAGAATTTAAAAATTTTTTTTGCCCAGCCTTATACTGAAGCTGGATCCTGGACCCTCTATATAATTAAATTTTTCAGTACATTGCTTATAAAGTAATCGTACGTAGGGATGGCAAAAAACATGTTTTAAAACAATTTTGGCGGTTTAAAACATGTTTTAAACATGTTTTAAAACATTAAGCATTTTACCAGCCTTTACTACGTTATACATATTTGCAATAAAAATTTACTTTATCATATACTATATATTTAGAGTATAGTCAGACCGACCTTGTTGGGAATTTTATTTTTTGTAATAGCTTAGTGATACTAGCGATCCTCTACTATTCGTTAAATAAAATGTGCGCTAACTCTTAAAAACAAAAAAATTATATAATATTTATTAATTTTAAATCTTGTATTTTATCAAATGATCTTTTAATCGATTAATTAAATAAATAACTACACTTTTGACGAGGTGTTTTACGTAACTTTTTCAAAGTGCTTACCACGAGAATTACGCAATAATCATGCCGATCAATGTTTTAAAACAAATAAAAAACGTTTTAAAACAATAAAAAACTGATTTTAATTGTTTTAAAACATCTTGTTTTAAATCACGTGCAATCCCTAATCGTACGTAATAAATTCAGTTGCAGACATAAAATTCACTGTCACGTAATAGTATAAAAATTAGGCAGTTCGAGGGTCAATTTTATTTTGCCACATAATTCGCCACTCTTTAATGGCGAAATGCACCACAGCCAAGTCACGTGTTCGTGTTTTTTTTATGGCGCTTGTTAGCTGCTGAACCCCGGTCTATTAACTAAATTTTGTACCAACAAAATATAATAAATATTGCTTGCAAACTGAACCTTTCTGTTTGTTCGCAATGGTGCTTGCAGAAGTTACATAACAAGCTCATTAATATTGCATTGTAAAATTCATAAAAAAAAATTGAAAGAAATGGTTCTCTAAAACATGCCGGAGAAAAATATCAACTTAAGAAATTACTGAAAGTACGTACTTAAACAATTCGTAAGGCATGGTAAGACATGACATATCCCTTTTTGCAAGAACTTTGCAAGAACATTGAAAAGTATACTAGATGTAGAAGCATCATCCATTGGAAGGTATTAATTTTTAAAAAAAACTTCCAAAAGTGACACCAAAGCACACAGGCAAATACTTATTGAATGAGCATTAATGACTAATGGAAATAAGCCTATTAAACCTATTTTTTTTACTGGCCGTTCAACTTTTGGTATTAAATGGGAAAGATCATGCATAAAGATCACACATGCAAATAAAATCATGAATGCTGTGAAATTTTTTTCATGCGTATGTTCTGAGATCTTCCAGATACTTTGTGATCGTTGGCGCTTCCAACAAGACTGTGGCTCCAGCAATCTTGCCAAAGGCCTTTTTATAGAATTTCCCAGAAGCTTAGAATCATTTAAACTCTATATGAACAATCATAAGAATGAAGGATATCAAAAAAATCTTGATCTGGAAGAATTTATGGTGAAATATTCCTAAAACTGTTCTAGCAATTTTTAAAATTAAGAGACGAGATATTATTGAAACAACAGAGAACATATACCATATTAAACTTTTTAATAATTATCTGATCTCGGCTTTAAAATGTAATCTTCACATGATTTATTAAATATGAGTGAAACTGTTAGTGATAAATCTATAAAGTCACGTGAAGAAAGTATTGGGAAGAATAATTTCGATTTGACTTATTTGATGGGACAAGAACGGAACTCGAAGAAATCCGGAACTGATTTAAATTTGTTTTACTTACCAGTTACCATTCGTGTTGAATAACGAAAATTTGATGGATTTTTTTTTTCTACAGTTTAATAAGCAACTTCCTAATTTCTAATTATCATCAATAAAATTATTATTATATTATAAAGAATTTATCTGATTTTTGAGAAATTAAAATTAATGTGACGTCAATTATCCACATTATATACGATGAAATTTTATTTAATTTGTGTTTGTGATTTTGTACGAAAAATTTTAAAAAACAATTAAAGTCAAATCGCGTGACAAAAACGAAGAAAATTGCGTTGAAGAAAAATTGCGTCGAAGATGACGGATGTTGTGATGAATGTCTTTTTCGTCCATACATGCAGTTGTGATGGATGGTGATCAAAACGAATTATAAATAAAGAAGATTGACATTAAAGAATTATAAAAGTGTATTATAATGTATTGGATTCGATTCACGTTTATGATGTTAAGGTTGTTTTATCAGTAATATACACCAATGGAATCTAATGGACGACTAAAATAGATGGCATTTTCGTGACATGGTGTAATATTAAACTTTAATTTATCTAAATTTGCGAATTTAATTTCTTCTGCGACATCAAATTGATCAGATAAATCAGATTGTTCAGGATCGTCGCATATTGCCGTGACCCAATTTCCTAACCATTCGTAAAGTTGTGATGCTGTTGGTCTAATTGATGGATTCGCATCTAAACATTTTAACATTAAGCTGGAGAAAACAGGTGGAGTTCCATCGACTATATTCGGTCTGGTTCCCGAACAAATCTCTTGTATAAGTTGTGAATCATGAGGTCTATCACAATAAGGACGCACACAAGCTGATAACATCCACATAATCATGCCAAAACTATAGATATCAGATTCTTTGGTTGGTGTATTTCCATCAAAGATCTCTGGAGCAACAAATGGAATTACACCGTAATTTTGTGATATTTTTCCATTAGCATGTCCGTGTAATCCCGTATCCGTGATTTTAGCATCAATTGAATCCAGCTCATTTTCAACTAAAATATTTCCTCCATGTAAATGACCATGAATGAGATTATATTCATGAATAAAATTAAGACCAGCTGATATTGACCATAGCATTTCTACGATATCTTTCCAGCATAGAATTCCCATTGTTTCATCAAGATACGAATATAAATTTCCATTTTTATAATATCTTATAACGAACATGTAACATGATGTTGAATCTTTTGTCATACCAAAACAATCTGTTAGTGTTCCACTTTGTAAACATTTGTGATATCTGTATAACTATAAAATAAAAGAAAAAAGAATAAGTAAAAAGTGCGTGATCCTAAAAATCATAATGTAAATTTTGAAATTAATTTTGGTACTATAAAAAACTATTTTAAGTCGGCAGTTCAGTTGCATTAATTTTGTGCCCTTTATCTAATAAAGTAACAAATACATTGGTTGTCAGGATATTTTAATGCTGTAATATTATACATGGGGGTGAATTAGGTTCAAGTCATGCCGAAATATTACGACATTACACCAATTCGGCATTACACCGGCGTAATACTGGTATAATACTATTTTCATATGAATCTTCGAACAAAAATTTGGTATAATATATTTCTCCATTAAGCCGCCTTAATGCCGAATTATTTAAAATAATTACTCCCCCATGTATAAATTGTTGAATTACAGAAAAAAATATCGGTACAACAAAAGATACGTCATCCTAACAAACCAACCAATAATTAAATATTATTTATTACTTTATTAACGAGCTGACGAATAAGAGATATTACTTACTTGGTTTACAAATTCTTGACTGATGTTCTGAGAATTGTCTAGTCGTTTTAGGATGACCTTAATGGGACCATTGCGAGTCCAAACTTCGGCCTCTTCATCTAGATTCCATCTAGGCCCTTCCATCCATATTGCGGAATAAATTGAACTGAAAGCGCCCCGTTTGTTAATATTTTCGATCAATTCAAATTGGTCAAAATCAATCCATTCAAGATAGTCCATACTCTCATTTGCATTTAGTTGAGTATGCCTAATAAATTCATCTATATTTGGATTTTCGCTGGTCCAATTATGAAAATTTTCTTTTAAAAATGCAATATCGCAATTTTTACACCATGATACCGCAGTTCGTTGTTTTCGACAATCTTGACATTCGCCATAATCAGCGTTTGAAATGATTTTTTGAGACCTAAAACACGGGTCCAAAGGGTGCTCCAGCTTGTAGAATTATTTATAGACAATTTTTTTTTTGAATTTTCTACATTATAAAAATTATACCGTATTTATAATAATTAAATAAATTTGCTTTGTAAATTATATACTTTCAAATACTATAGTACCATAAATGTACTTCAATAATTAGATAATCATAGCTCTACAATGACAATGATTATCTATCAAATGGCGTAATTTGTGTAACCGTTACCTTTCTTCATTGTAAATACCAAATAAGATTATCAATCAATCAAATCAATGGCGGACAGGAAAGGAATGTGTAAAAAGATTAAAAGGCTCCCGTTTTTAAAAAAAGAAAAAGCCGCAAAGTAATTCATTTAATAACATATTCGTTAAAGATATTTTTAGTACATAATAATTCATAGATTGATAAAATTTACCAATTCATATGATTCAAAAAGCATGCGAAAAATCATAATCAATTTTTTTCGTAACACAATAAATTTTTACTTCACTATAACTTTTCCAACAGAGCTTTATTAAATTCATATTTTGGTCTAATAATAATTTTAATTAAAAATCGTTTTTTTTTTAAAAAAAATAAATCATATACTGTAGTTTATACGACTAATGAAATTCTAGATGAAATTCTATTTGATAATCTAAATTTTCGCTAAAGTTGTTATTTATAAATAAATATTTATATCACAGTATTGTTTTGTTTATCTTACATAAAGATAAACTCCATACGGATTTACAAAATTAACATTGCCGGAAATTAAATATCGATCATTTTTCCGAAATAATTTTAAATATTAATGTATCTTTTATTTTAGTACAGATATAGTAATTGGTACGTTCTACAATTGTCGATCGATCTAAATTTGTACAGCTTGCCAAATTATAACTTTAATTATATCTATAATTTTGTAGTTTTAAATAAATTAATATTTACTTATTTATTTACATTTTTACAATCAACGAGACGGATTCCTGATTTATTATTTTGAACTCAAGAAGAATTTGTGTATGAAATAAAATTTTTTGTAATTTAGAACTAAAATCTAACCTTAGGTAATACTGTATTTACAGTGAAAATTGATGTTCAAATTTTCATGAATTTATAAAAAAAAAAATTCATTCCTTTTTTTTAAAATTGATAATTCTTTTTGAATTGAAATAATTCAAATTCAGTTCTAAGCTTAAAGTAAGTTAGACTCGAGAAGCTGCTTGGTAACACGAATGTTATTTAATTAGATAAACTTTATTCATCATACTCACATATGCTTTCTACTGGAGTAATATACATTTTCAGAATAATTATTTTGTGTAATATAAATAATTTTCTTATCAAAAAAATGTTCCTATTAAATTTAATTAATGTATACATGATTAATAATTGCCAAAAATAGTTAACAGAAGTATATATATTACTTATTTATAAGTTGAAAAGTATTTAAATAAGATCAGAGCCTCAGAACTTTCCTTTCATTTATTAAAATAAATTTTTTTAAAAAATTTACACTCGTTTCTTTTAACCTGAAACGCTTTTTTATCGAGATACTATTACAATTAAATTATGACTTTAGAAGGTTTATATGACAATTGTACTGATTGCAAACGACAACGAACTGCGGTATCATGGTGTAAAAATTGCGATATTGCATTTTTAAAAGAAAATTTCCGCAGTTGGACCAGCGAAAATCCAAATATAGATGAATTTATTAGGCATACTCAACTAAACGCTAATGAGAGTATGGACTATCTTGAATGGATTGATTTTGACCAATTTGAATTGATCGAAAATATTAATAAACGAGGTGCTTTCAGTTCAATTTATTCCGCAATATGGATGGAAGGGCCCAGATGGAATCTAGATGAAGAGGCCGAAGTTTGGACTCGCAATGGTCCCATTAAGGTTATCCTAAAGCGTCTGGATAATTCTCAGAATATCAGTCAAGAATTTGTAAACCAAGTAAGTATAAATCAATGTCACCAAGCGAAATTCAGGTTGTTTATACTGTGGAATTCAATAAGTCAATATTGTTCAGCATCTCCTAACTTTTCAATCAAAAAAAAGTTATATAGATATTACAAATGTGTGCAAAATGGAGCACTCGCAGATTACTTTGACGTAACTAAAGATCCGACATCATGTTACATGTTCGTTATGAGATATTATGAAAGTGGGAATTTATATTCGTATCTTGACGAATCCATGGGAGCCCTTTGCTGGAGAGATATTGTAGATATGTTATTGTCAATATCCGCGGGTCTCAATGTCATTCATGAACCTGGTCTTATTCATGGACACTTACACGGAGGAAATATATTAATTGAAAGAAAAATGAATTTAATTCATGCTAAAATCGCTGATACTGGATTACACGGACCTGTTAACAAACAAATAGCGCAAATTTATGGTGTAATACCCTTCGTTGCTCCAGAAATATTTGATGGAAATATACCAACCAAAGAATCTGATATCTATAGTTTTGGTATGATCATGTGGATGCTATCAGCTGGGGTGCGTCCTTATTGTGACAGACCTCATGATTCACAACTCATACAACAAATTTGCTCAGGTTTAAGACCAAGCGCAATTAGTGGAACTCCCCCTGCATTCTCTAAATTAATGCTACAATGTTTAAATGCTAGTCCATCAAGTAGACCTACGATATCCCAAATTTTAAAATGTTTAGGAGATTGGGTTTCTGGTTTATCAAGTCAGTTTGATGATACCGAAGTTCCATTCGCAAATTTGGAAAAGTTAAGTCTTCGGTCTTTATTATGTCATGAAAAAGCCATCTATTTTAGCCGTCCGTTAGATTCCATTCAATATTGAATTTTTTAAGCTATTCCTTATAAAAAACATAAAATTATCATATTACTATTTTTTTTCGTAAATTTACACATACATTAATTACGTTTAAAATAATTCTTTATTTATATTTAAAGAAAATTACAAATTTCGACAATTGATTTATTTTATTTAACGTATATTCACACAATCGGAAATTTCATTTCTTTATATCAATACTCGTTTTATTTTATTGATAAATCGGATTTTTTTTTCCTAGAACCAAAATTGGAACACCATTTGATGGTAACATTTTAAGCTATTATTATTTTTTTTTTATGTAATTATGCCGACAATCTTAAGATTTTAATGAAAAGACATATAATCGGAAAATTCGAAATCACAAACACTTTTTATTTAGAAAAATTTTTGAGGTGGTAATAATTTACTTTATGATTTATTTATTTAATAATCGGGAATAAAATTCAAGCATCAGCTGATATTTTTTTTTATTTCAACTTGTTTACTGCGTTACTTTTTAATATAAATTCATTACATATCAATATTACATAACTTACAAACAGTGATGGCAAATGACCCAAATGACAAATGGACCTTTGAATGACCTGGTCATTTGCCATTTGAGTCATTTAAATATTATGTTGTAATTTAGGCCAAACTTATGAAGCCGGCCAGAATTACAAATTTATAATGTCACGTGATATATTTCATCTGACGAAAATTGAAATTGTGTAAATCATTTCGGCCAAAATTATAATTTAATTTTCAAATGACTAAGGTCACCAAATGACACATGATTAATGACCTAGATCATTTGGGGTCACTTGCTATCACTGGTTAAAGTCTGTCGCATTGCTTAATAGTGAAAAAAATAAAAAAGGGAAAATATATTGATAAAATCAAAGTGATAAAAAAAAAATCGAAGAATAGAAAGGTGATACATATAAAAAGTGTATAATCAATAATCGAAAAAATGATTGTTCAAAAAAAAGAAATCGGAAGAAAGGAAGGTAGAAAATTGCAGGGTTAACACAATTAGTATATGACCGTACAGTCCGCTTCGCCAGACACGACATTGCATTCATATTTAGATATTTTAAATAAATCTCATCTTCTCACTATGTTCGAGGTTATATAATTATTAATAATTATAAAAAAAATTTTGAAAGGTTTCTCTAAGTTTCGTTAGTATTGCATCTTTCCTCTCGTTCAATATCTTGTTGATAAATGAACACATTTAAAAGCAATAATTCCACTTGTTCTAACTTATTTCTTTCAATAATTACTGCTTCTTAAGTTTCATGATGTACGCAATATTATAATATTATTTCCGTGCGCATAAAACAATAACTGCTTAATAAGTATATGTTGTTTCAATTTTCATATTTTACTTCTAAAGTGTTAGTGAAAGTAATTTAATTTCCTTTCATAAATAAATTATAATTCATAGACGTGTATTTACGTGCTTATAAGCTTCCTTAGACTTTAGCACGTAGTTTTAAACGATAAAAAGAATTTGGATATCGGGTTAACAAATTATTGAATAAATTAATTGATTACCAAAGGAAAAGGACCATTTTATTGGACCTTATAAATACGTTCATGATGAATTGATGATGATTCGTTAATTTGACGATAAATAAGACTTAAGTATACATTTATACAGTAATTAGAGTATTGGATTTTTTGACACACGATATGTGACGATTACTAAACACCTGGCCCACATTACGGCATAACTCCGGCCATTATATTTATACATAGTCAGTGAAATGAAGTAATGAACCACACCTCATTAAATGATGTCGAAAGAAAAGCAGATAAATGAACTATTGCTATTTTGCTTAAGATTGGTTGTTTCAGATCAGAATTGATTGATCGAGCATTTTTATTTGTTGGTGCAACGTGAACGATACGTAAGTAAAGATTATTATAATCGAAATAAATGAAAATGAATTTTCTCAAACTGGCCCGTTCCCAGTCTATAAACTTCTGTTCTAGACTTCCTCTTGAAACTGATACAGCTGACCCGATCTCAACTTTAGGTCACTAGATGTAATCGTACTTCGAATGAGAAAAGGCTAACAACATTCATTACACAAATCCAAACGTCAAAACGTCAGTAACCAGAGCTGATCCATATATAGGAAATGATAATGATGAATCGCCACGTCGGAACTTACTCTACAGATAAACCTCCTCCTATAACACGAAGAAACGATTTATTGATTCATTGGCCAGCAGATCTAATTTTTATTTTTAGATTTTAATTTATAGATTATATTGGTTATAATTTTATATTATATTCATAGTTTATATAATTTTGTTATTTTTATTTTTATTTTTATATTATATTATAATTATTCAATACCGGAAATGGGGTTCTTGTTTCAGGGGTTACTACCTACATACTCACTGCTAAATGAATAGGATGTTAGTATAGAAATGTTTTCTTAATAAAGCTACTGCTTCCAATGAGGATAATTAAAAAAAACGAAAATTAATTACATCACAAGCTAAGTGTTTGCTAAATAATATCAAAAGATTATCATAATTGATTTAAAATTTTTTTGGTGCTTCAAAAAACACACCAATAAGCATATGCGATTCCGCGTACGACATATCAATTGATAAAAAAAAAGCCGATATTATTTAATAAATTTATATGCATTAAATATGTATTAAATAATATATTCGAGCGATACCAAATTCAGAATATATTTTAATTCGTGATCCGTAAGTCAACTGAATTCATATATGTATGTCGATCATTAAGTAATTTTTTCTTAAAGCAATGCTCTTTATGTAATCCTGTAATCCCATTCAATACCGACATATTTTAATGCATAATATTTGTATATTCATATACTCAGATTCCGATCGTTTGCAGTTGACTCGTGGATCATCGAATTAATTTTTTTCTAAATGAAATTTTTCATTGCTTAACGCCGAGCTTTTTTTTAAGTAGTACGAAATTAAAATTCTGTCCAATATCAATCAGCAATGCACAAATACTATTATGCGAGCCTTTTTTAGAAAGCACTGCCGTCCGTTAAACTTCATAGGATGTAATCTTAGATAATGATTATTAAACAATTATGTCAGTTTTGTGTAACGAAGGAGGTAAATCTTACCACACTACCTCAGGTAGGTAATACAGGTGATGATTTTGTCACAAGGTCTCGTGATAGAGGTGGTCGCGTTGTGTATATTTATCTCGGCGACTTAGAATATTTTTTTTTGTGGTCTGATCTCTATTTGTCGCTTGCATAAAATGTCACATACTTTATGTGTGGTAAGATAATCCCGAAGTATGTCAAACTGAATTGACATTTTTAAGCCCCTAAATTGCTATCCAATGATCCATTGAAAATCTATACTTAAATAGTACTATAATAAGGAATTTATATTTGACATATAGAGACTCATTTCTAAATGTATGATAATATTAAAGTAATAATACATTAATTAAATGAAGAATTAAATTTATATGAATTGTTTCAAATTTAGTAATGATATAGGTTTTAATTAGTGATTTTTATTTTTTGTATTATTAC